>APFE030643636.1:0-22270 GCA_000404065.3 Pinus taeda
CGTGGAATGCAGCAACAAATGGGGTGGGCAGCCATGACCCCGCCACCCCACAACCCGAAACATTATGTATAAAGTGGGTGGTAGATTGGCCCTTGGGAGACGAACCCAACCATGCCCAACAACACATACCACAACCATTAATGGAGGGGTGCGTCCATTGAAAAGGAGGAAAGTACGGTGGGCGGGCCGCCCAAGGCGGGCCTGACCCAACCATTAATTTAATTTAAAATAAAATCTGTTGTGAGGTATAAAAAAAGGAGGAGGCGGGGTTTGACTGCCCGACCTCCTCCATATTAATTGGACCTCTAACTAACTCAGCTAACCACTAATTTGGGAAAATCTGCCACCAATTTTTATTTAAACGTAGTTTTCAGTGCGCTCAAGCAAAGGAGGCAGTGCACGCAGTTGGAGGCAGAATTTTGCAGGAGGGTCAAATTTTCACTTTGTCAGAATTTGACAAATTTTATATGGTTTTAGCACTTCTTGATGCCACGAACGCAATCGATGAGGACGAGGCAAATATTTAGATGGCCTCTCTTCTGCTGAGTAGCACCACTCTCGTTTGGTGGGAGAGCAAATTGCGAAGCAGTAAGAATGTGGGTAATCTTCTTTCCTCATTACCTAATTTCATTTCTGCATTAAAGGAACAATTCTATCCCTTGGGTTATAAACAAAAATCCTTAATGGATTGGCAATACTTAAGGCAAGGCAAAGGTCAGGATGTTCAAAGCTTTACAGAGGAATTTATAAAATAGGCACTTAATTTGGGCATTTCAATTGACTCACTTAAAGTAGTAACTAAGTATATTGGATCATTATATGGTTACCTTAGACATTCATTATTATTTTTGAACCAACTATTATTGACTCTGCCAGTGTGAAGGCAATCCATCTTGAGAACAGGGGCAAAAATGAAAGAGATGATCATTTCAAGAAACCACCTTTCAAACCTCCAAATGGAAAACCCAAAGTGAAAGGGAAAGGAAAGGAGAAGAGGACGGCATCAACCAAGAAAGATGAAGGAGAAAGACCTTATTGCAATCACTACAAAAAGGAAGGTCATGGCAACGATCATTGTTTGAAAGAGTACCTGGAAAAGAGACCAAAGAAGTATGGAGGAAAAGGCAAGCAGAAGACAATGGAAACTGTGCAGCAAGACCTTGGATCCGATTCGGGAGATGAAGCATTGATCATAGCAGTAGGAACAAAAGGTACTCTTACACCTCATGTTAATTCTGAATCACATGAAGGCACTAGTTCAATAGATGAGTCTCTTCTTAATGAACGAAAGATAATTGAGCTATTTCACATTAGAGTTATCATAAATCATACAAAAGTGGAAACTCTATTTGATACCGGATCCTAAGCAAACTTAATTTTAGAGTCCTTGGCAAAGAAGCTAGGCTTGGAAACTACACCACATCCAAAACCTTCCCCACTTGGATGGATACAAGATAAAGCAAAATTGAATGTAACTAAGCAGTGTAAGGTTAAATTTGTGATCTCTTCTAAGTTAGTGGATGAGGTAAAACTTGACGTGATACCATTGGATATTTGTGGCATGGTATTAGGGAGTCCATTTCTATATGATAGAAAGGCAATCTTTTTCCGTCATGAAAACAAATACCAAATCACAAAAGATGGGGTAGAATATATTGTAAGGGCTCATCAAACTAAAATCAGTGCCAGCCTTGTAAGTGTAGGACAAATGAAGAGGTTGGTGAATTTCAATAAGGGTGCATGCGTATGATTGTAAGGGGAAAAGATGCAGAATTATTCGATGCTTTCCAGGGTTGTGATCATGTGCATAAAAAGGAATTATGTGAATTAATTTCTAACTATGATGCAATGTTTTAGGAACCAAGAGGATTACCTCCAAAGAGGGAGATCCAACATGAGATCCATTTCTAGCATGACGCTCCTTTACCAAATATTGGTATGTACAAGATGTCGACCATTGAGATGGAGGAGATCAAAACTCAGGTGCAGGAACTATTGAACCAAGGAGTCATCAAACCGAGCACTTCTCCATGCGACTCACCGATTTTCTTAGTGCCAAAGAAAGATGGCACATGGAGGATGTGCGTGGATTACCGAGCACTAAACAAAATCACGGTGAAAAATCATTACCCTCTTCCCCACATTGATGACTTATTAGATCAGTTAAAGAATTTTATCTATTTCACCAAATTGGATTAGCGTAGTGGTTATCACCAGGTCCGAATTGCAGAGCAAGATGTGTGGAAAACCGCCTTCAAGACCAAACAGGGGTTGTTCGAATGGATGGTGATGCCATTCAGACTTTGCAACACTCCAACCACTTTCATGAGGGTCATGAATGATCTCTTTAGGTCTTTCATTGATGAATTTGTTCTTGTATATCTAGATGATATCCTTGTCTTTAGTAAAAGTTGGAATGAACATGTATGTCATGTGAAGAAAGTGTTTGATGTATAGAAAAACGAAAAACTCTATGTAAAATTGTCAAAGTGTGAGTTTGGGAAAACCTCTTTGGTTTACCTAGGTCATATTGTTGGTCATGGTCAGCTAAAAATTGATCCTTCTAAATTTGAAACAATTGTAAATTGGCCTAAACCTACTAATGTAACCGAGGTTCGCAGCTTTTTGGGCGTAGTATAGTATTGGAGGAGATTTATTGCCAATTTCTCTATTATTGCAACACCTTTACATGCTTGAAAAGTGTAAAGCAAGTCTTTCAATGGGGAAGAAAGCAGCAGAAGTCCTTCGAAACATTGAAATAAAAGCTCAGCACTGCACAGGTCCTTGCCTTACTAGATATCCAACATCCATTAAAAATTGAGATAGACGCCAGTGGATATGCCATGGGAGTTGTACTGATGCAACAAAGGAAGCTGATATGTTACCATTCCAAGAAGTTCTCTCACGCTATGATAAATTATCCCACTTATGACAAGGAATTATATGCCTTGGTCTAGAGTGTGAAAATGTGGAACTACCTGATCGGCAAGGAGACCATCATCCATACGGATCATCAGCCCTTGTAGTATCTTCAGTCTCAGACCAAGTTGCAGCAATCTTGTCATTTTAGGTGGATGGGTTTTCTTCAGCAGTTTCATCTGGTAATAAATTATAAGAAGGGCACTAGCAACAAAGTGGTTGATATGCTATCTCGCCCTCCTATTTCTGCTTTGGTTATTTTGCATAATGATTCGTTGTCTTTTGAAAGTTATGCTGAATAATATGCTAACAATGATGACTTTAACGAGATTTATGAAAAACTAACACATGGTTCACAGGTTGACAACTATCACTTATAGGGGAACTATTGTATCACCTTGGAAAATTGTGCATACCCACAGGAGAAAGGGTACATGTAATCCGGGAGGTCGACACCTCCCTTGTGTCTGGTCATTTTGGTATTGAAAAAACTTTGTGTCATGTACAAATATTTTGCTTTTGGCCTCATATGAAGAACATTGTGACTTACTATGTAAAGGGTTGTGTGATGTGTTCTACTTCAAAACCCTCAAATAGAAAACCTGGGCTCTACACACCACTGCCTATTCCGAGTCGTCCATGGGAAAGTGTCTCGGCGGATTTTGTAGGAGGTTAGCCTTTGTCTAGAAAAAGGCACGACTATTTGTATGTCGTCATTGATCGTTTTAGTAAGATGTGTATTTTAATGCCCTGTAAAAGCAAATCACTGCAAAGCAGACTGTTCATATTTTCTTTCAGCATGTTTGGGTCGATTTTGGGCTACCCACATCGATTGTGTCAGATCGGGACTCTCGCTTTCTCGGAGAGTTTTGGACCAGCTTGTGGAAGATGATTCACACCAAGTTGAAAAGAAGCACGACATTCCATCCACAGACCGATGAATAGACAGAGGTTGTAAACTGCACCGTAGTACACTTGTTGCAAGGCTATTGTGGAAAACATCCTAAGTTGTGGGATGAGCATCTTCCATATGTGCAACATTCCTACAATCAAGTAGTGCACTCATCTACGCATCATTCACCATTTGAGACATGTTTTGGTTACCTGCCAAAGGACCCTTTTGATATGGTCTTTGGAAGGGAAGATGACTCCAGTGGACATAATGACAAGGACAAAGCGCAACAGTTCATCCAGTGAATCCAGTTGATTCACTAAGCAGTACAAGAGTAGTTGGAGAAAAGTCAAGCCCAGTACAAGGCTCGACATGACAAAAACCGAGTCGACCATCAATTTCAAGTGGGCAACAAAGTGTGGTTCCATATCAGCAAGGACAGGATGAAGGGAGAAGGGAAGAAGTTGCAACCAATCTGGTATGGTCCATTCACCATTTTGGAGAAGATTGGAAACAATGCCTTTCGTCTTGATTTGTCGATATATATGTAGATGTACTCCATAGTGAATGTGCAGAACTTAAAGCTGTATGAGCCACCATTGATTATGGACATCGAGGAGGTGGGCATAGTTCCTAAAGTTGATGAATTTGCACCATAGTATCTCGATGAGTTACTTGAAGACATCATCCTTGACAGAAGGGCCAGGACTTCACGACGGGGAGATGTGGAATACCTTCGAGTTGGTTTCAAGGGGATGCACCCTAGCAAGGCAAAATGGTTGGAGAAGGAAAGAGTTAGGGAATAATTCCCTCACTTTCCAATTGACTGATAAAGCTTTTGGCAATCCAAAAACACCTCAATGGGGAGGATTGATCCAGATGGATCTTCAGACACAGTGGCATGGGAAAATCTCAAAATTCAAAGTGGTGTAAAGGTGATTAACTTGACATCAGATCGAAGTACTCGTCGCCCTGATTCCAACGGTGTGAATGGCACTCCAATCCGAGTCTGGATGAAGAAGATAGAGGCAGTCAAATTTGGGTTGAATTTTGATGACTGGGCGGGATTAATGAAGGCGCAATTTGGACTTATTCCGGTGGACAGAATCTAGCCAACTCTGCCCAGATTCCAGGCAAAATTGTTGCCTCTTTTAAATGACTCATGTTGTCCAAAAGTGAATTTTCAAAATTGCACACTTTATTTTAATATAACAAAAAAATATATAAAAAAAGGGTGGCGGGCCACCAACCCCGCCACCCCTTATCCGCACCACATAACAATTGGTGGAGGGGCGGGCCACGACCCCCAGCCCCTCCCACGAAATGCAGCAACAAACGGGGTGGTCGACCATGACCCCACCACCCCACAACCCGACACCGTTATGTATAAAGTGGGTGGTGGGCTGGCCCTTGGGGCACAGACCCAACCACGCCCAACAACACCTACCACAACCATTAATGGAGGGGTGTGTCCATTGAAAAGGAGGAAAGTACGGTGGGTGGGCTACCCAAGACAGGCCTGACCCAACCATTAATTTAATTTAAAATCAAATCTGTTGTGAGGTATAAAAAAAGGAGGCAGGGTTTGACCGCCCGACCTCCTCCATATTAATTAGACCTCTAACCAACTCAGCTAACTGCCAATTTGGGAAAATCCACCACCAATTTTTATTTAAACACAGTTTTCAGTGCGCTCAGGCAGAGGAGGTAGTGCATGTAGTTCAAGGCAGAATTTTGCAGGAGGGCCATGTTATCACTCCAGGAAACTCTCCTAGGTTGTAGCTCGGAGATGCCTGGTAACATATAATCTTCAATATTGTTCTCAGAACTATTGGAATGGATGATGGTTTGGATCAAGTCAGATAACCATTTTAGCTCTATTCTCACTCAAGACATGCATGAACACTCTCACCAATACAATATTTTAAACCACTAATGCTCAATAATTTATAGATTCAATGGGTAGATGGAGAATACTAATTGTATCAGCAAATTGCATACATTAGCACATATGAATGGCCAGCTACAAGAAGTAAATGAGACTTGCAAATCTAATTTATCAATGCAGAGATAAGATGATAGTTATATGGCATTAGACACAACAAAAAACATGAATAACCTATTCAAGTGCAAGAATAGAATCACAGAGAAGATGGACATTGAACATATAATGGCAAAAGAAGTTTTTATTGATAGAATGAAGATGAGAAGCTTGAAGGAATTGAGGAGGAACAATCTCCAGAAGTTGAACCCTTATTACATTTTGCTTTCAGATATTTATAGCTCTTTACAATCATATCTGTAATCGGGTTCTTAAAATCTATATACCCAGCAAGTAACTCTAGAAACTACGTCAAAGGTCGCAAAACCCGTGAGCAAGGATGAGGATGATGGTAGTGAACATTTTGGAGATTGTGACAAAGATGAAGACGATAGCAGTGATATGGATTTTGATGACAACGAAGACAATAAAGACAGTCGCGAACTGTAGAAATTGGGAAGCAGCTGCCTGGTGAGAGATGTCTTTCATTGTGGTTGGATCAGTGGGAATGCTGTGCAACCATGTTGAGGAGACTGTAAGAAGTTTCACATCAAAACGTACAAATCTCATGCCAGAGAAGTCTGGGACGTTCATGTTACTGGAGACTAGGGTTTGGAGAAATTTGACTCGGAAATGAAGAGTAGCGCAGCGGGTAGGTATTGTGGGTCCATAACCCACGGGCCTGAAGAACAAATTTATTGGTAAAATGGGATTTTGGTTCACTCCAGAATCTCGTCACCATCAAGTGGTATCAGAGCGAGAAAAGACTTCCTACGGAGAGGATTTTTTTTTGCATGCGAAGAAAGAAGAGGTATAGTTTGTTGAAGATTTGTAAGCTTGTAGTTTTTTTTAATTTATTTTGTGAAGGTGAGAAAATTGCTACAAACCTGGAGCAGGAGTGCTCAATTGGTTCGAGAGGAGAGAATCGTGGAGATGCCGAGAGGACTAAGCTCAAGAGAGAATTTTGGTAGGGCATCTAGTAGTAGGGAGGACTTGCTATTCCAGAGGTTTGGTTGCGACTCACATGAAGGCAGTTCCACTGAAGAATTGAAACTGTGGGTAGAATTCATAAGGAAACGCATATGACCAGGAGGTCATAATTTTTTGTACCTCGGGAGCATATGACCAGGAGGTCATAATCTTTGTACCTCGGGACTCTGATGCAGGAGCATCCGAACCCTTGATGAAAAAAAAATAGAGAAGGAGACATGTGGACGACCACATGGACAACCAGGGCAACCTTGAACAAGATTCGGTTAATGAGGTAATTTTAGTTAAAAATTCAGTTAAAACTAAATGTATCTAAATGTATGTATAACAAGAACTTAATGATTCATGATGGAATCAAGAAAGGGAGAAAAAACTCTATGCGTGTGAGAGAGGGGAAAATGTAGTTGCCGGAGAATTCTTGAATAAGGCTGAGATGCCTTAAATTGTAATATGAGATTGTAAATAATGAAAATGTGTTTTGTGTGAATTGTGTTTGTGTATTTCTTGCTTGAATTGTTTGCCAGCCTTTTAGATTCCTAACAAGTTGCAACTGTCGACGCCACTCACTGTTCCTGTCTACCTGGTCTGGCAATCTCACCTTTCGAATTTTCAATTTCACATTAATTGGTAGTTTATAGAACGTGTTGAGGTTTATATTGTTGATACGTGTATGACTGTTGCACGGCTAAATCTAGAAGTTTCTTGTGTTCGCTTCCTCGCAATCTCGCCTTTTCCATGCATCGAAGGCTCCGATGAAGAGCATTCTCAAGCCTAAACTAGACGGCCTGCAAAGGATATCTGTAATCGGGCTCTTAAAATCTGGATACCCAACAAGTAACTATAGAAACTATGTCATAGATAACAAAGCCCATGAGCAAGGACAAGGATGATGGTAGTGAATATTTGGGGGATGGTGACAAAGATGAAGACGATAATGGTGATATGGATTTTGATGACGACGAAGACGATAAAGACAATCGCGAACTAAAGAAATCGGGAAGCAGCTGCCTGGTGAGAGATGTCTTTCATTGTGGTTGGATCAGTGGGAATGCTACGCAATCATGTTGAGGAGACTGTGAGAAGTTTCACAGCAAAACGTACAAAGCTCATGCTAAAGAAGTCCGAGATGTTCATGTTACTGGAGACCAGGGTTTCGAGAAATTTGACTCGGAAATGAAGAGTAGTGCAACAGGTAGGCATTGTGGGTCCATAACCCACAAGCCTGAAGAACAAATTTATTGGTGAAACGGGTTTTTGGTTCACTCCAGAATCTCGTCACCATCAAGTGGTATCAGAGCAGGAAAAGATTTCCTGTGGAGAGGAGTTTTTTCTGCATGCGAAGAAAGAAGAGGTACAGTTTGTTGAAGATTTGTAAGCTTGTATTTTTTTTTAATTTATTTTGTGAAGGTGAGAAAATTGCAGCAAATATGGAGCAGGAGTGCTCAATTGGTTCGAGAGGAGAGAACCGCGGAGATGCCTAGAGGACTAAGCTCAGGAGAGAAGCTTGGTAGGGCATCTGGTAGCAGGGAGGACTTGCTATTGTAGAGGTTTGGTTGCAACTCACATGAAGGCAGTTCCACTGAAGAAGTGAAACAGTGGGTAGAATTCCCAAGGAAACGCATATGACCAGGAGGTCATAATTTTTGTACCTTTGGAGTCTGATGCAGGAGCATCTGAACCCTTGATGAAAAAAAAATTAGAGAAGTAGACACGTGGACGACCACATGGACAACCAGGCCAACCTTGAACAAGATTCGGTTAATGAGCTAATTTTAGTTAAAAATTGAGTTAAAACTGAATGTATCTGAATGTTTGTATAACAAGAACTTAATGATTCATGAGGGAATCAAGAAAGGGAGGAAAAACCCTGTGCGTGTGAGAGAGGGGAAAATGTTGTTGCTAGAGAATTCTTGAATAAGGCTGAGATGCCTTAAATTGTAATCTGAGACTGTAAATAATGAAAAAGCGTTTTGTGTGAATTGTGTCTGTGTGTTTCTTGTTTGAATTGTTTGCCAGCATTTTAGATTCCTAGCAAGTTGCAATCGTCAATGCCACTCATTGTTCCTGTCTACCTAGTCCGGTAGTTTCACCTTTCGAATTTTCACTTTCGCATTAATTGGTAGTTTATAGAATGTGCTGAGGTTTACACTGTTGATACGTGTATGACTGTTGCACGGCTAAATCCATAAGTTTCCTGTGTTTGCTTCCTCGCAATCTCGCCTTTTCCATGCATCGAAGGCTCCAATGCATAGCATTCTCAACCCTGAACTAGACGGCCTGCAAAGGATATCTGTAATCGGGCTCTTAAAATCTGGATACCCAGAAAGTAACTGTAGAAACTACGTCAGAGGTCGCAAAGCCGGTGAGTGAGGATGAGGATGATGGTAGTGAAGATTTTGGGGATAGTGACAATGATGAAGATGATAGCAGTGATATGTATTTTGATGACGACGAAGATGATAAAGACCGTCGCGAACTGAAGAAATCGGGAAGCAACTACTTGGTGAGAGATGTCTTTCATTGTGGTTGGATAAGTAGGAATGTTGCGCAATCATGTTGAGGAGACTGTGAGAAGTTTCACATCAAAATGTACAAAGCTCATGCCAGAGAAGTCCAGGATGTTCATCTTAATGGAGACCTAGGTTTCGAGAAATTTGACTCGGAATTGAAGAGTAGCGCAGCGGGTAGGCATTGTGGGTCAATAACCCACATGCATGAAGAGCAAATTTATTGGTGAAACGGGATTTTGGTTCACTCCAAAATCTCATCACCATCAAGTGGTATCAGAGCGGGAAAATATTTCCTGTAGAGAGGATTTTTTTTTTGCATGCGAAGAAAGAAGAGGTACAGTTTGTTGAAGATTTGTAAGCTTGTAGTTTTTTTAAATTTATTTTGTGAAGGTGAGAAAATTGCAGCAAACCTAGCGCATGAGTGTTCAATTGGTTCGAGAGGAGAGAACCGCGGAGATGCCAAGAGGACTAAGCTCAGGAGAGAAGCTTGGTAGGGCATCTGGTAGCAGGGAGGACTTGCTATTGCAGAGGTTTGGTTGCAACTCACATGAAGGCAGTTCCACTGAAGAAGTGAAACAGTGGGTAGAATTGCTAAGGAAACGCATATGACCAGGAGGTCATAATTTTTTGTACCTCGAGAGCATATGACCAGGAGGTCATAATTTTTGTACCTCGGAGTCTGATGCAGGAGCATCCGAACCCTTGATGAAAAAAAAAAATTAGAGAAGGAGACGCGTGGACGACCACACGGACAACTAGACCAACCTTGAACAAGATTTGGTTAATAAGCTAATTTTAGTTAAAAATTCAATAAAATTGAATGTATCTGAATGTATGTATAACAAGAACTTAATGATTCATGAGGGAATCAAGAAAGGGAGGTAAAACCCTATGCGTGTGAGAGAGGGGAAAATGTAGTTGCTAGAGAATTCTTGAATAAGGCTAAGATGCCTTAAATTGTAATCTGAGATTGTAAATAATGAAAATGTGTTTTGTGTGAATTGTGTCTGTCTATTTCTTGTTTGAATTGTTTGCCAGCATTTTAGATTCCTAGCAAGTTGCAACTGTCGACGCCACTCACTATTCCTGTCTACCTGGTCCGGCAGTTTCACCTTTCGAATTTTCAATTTCGCATTAATTGGTAGTTTATAGAACCTGTTGAGGTTTATATTGTTGATACGTGTATGACTATTGCGCGGCTAAATCCAGAAGTTTACTGTGTTCGCTTCCTCGTAGTCTCACCTTTTCCATGCATCGAAGGCTCCTATGCAGAGCATTCTCAACCCTGAACTAGACGGCTTGCAAAGGATATCTGTAATCAGGGTCTTAAAATCTGGATACCCAGCAAGTAACTGTAGAAACTACGTCAGAGGTCACAAAGCCCATGAGCGAGGACGAGGATGATGGTAGTGAAGATTTTGGGGACGGTGACAAAGATGAAGACGATAGCGGTGATATGGATTTTGATGACGACGAAGACAATAAAGAAAGTCGCGAACTGAAGAAATCGGGAAGCAGCTCACTCGTGAGAGATGTCTTTCATTGTGGTTGGATCAGTGGGAATGCTCCACAATAATGTTGAGGAGACTGTGAGAAGTTTCACATCAAAACGTACAAAGCTCATGCCAAAGAAGTCTGAGATGTTCATGTTACTAGAGACCAGGGTTTCGAGAAATTTGACTCGAAAATGAAGAGTAGCATAGTGGGTAGGCATTGTCGGTCCATAGCCCATAGGCCTGTAGAACAAAATTATTAGTGAAACGGGATTTAGGTTAACTCCAGAATCTCGTCACCATTAGAATGGCTCTTCAGGCCTATGAAATCCCTTTAAAACGTGGACAGTGACCGCTTTCTGTTATGAACAGAAAACACAGCAATACTGTAAAAATCTTGCCTTCTTTGTGTATTTTGGACTTCAAAAGTCCTAAAAAATGGTTTATTCACCTATCGGGTCCGCCCTTAGGGTTATCGCAAGTCGCATTTAGCTCGTTTCCTGCATATTTCCTTTGTATTATGAAATACGTAAAACACTGAAAATACATGGAATATGGCTTTCCCTGGACTTCAAATATTATATATTTCATTCCCGAACCCTTTCGAGTCCGAGCTTTATCGCATCGGCACTGCCTAAGGCTCCCTTTATATTTTCGTTATATAACGAAATATATTGAAAATGCACTGAAAATAGCTTTGGTGCGGAACTCAAATATTATGTATTTTTCTTCCCAGACCCTTTTGGGTCCGGGTCTTATCGCATATCGCAGAACCTAGCTTCCCTTTGTATTTCGTTAAATAACAAAATACGCGACAAATGCATTGAAAACTAGCTTTCCGCAGACCTGAAATATTATGTATTTCACACTTATAATGATGTCGGGTCCGGCTCATTGGGTCGCACATATGCATGTGCATAGGCCCTGCCCCATGGTATAGTGTCGATGTGATATAGCGATGCGATCCGATCGCAATCGCTAATCGCTCATGCCCGGGCCAGAGGTCCATGGTTATCGCTCATAGAAATCCTCAATAGCAATCATCGATCACCATCGCAAGTTGCCTTGGGCACGCGCTGATTTCCACCGATTGCAACCCACAGATCCGATCTGGACCATTGATCGGCCAGATCTAACGGTTGTTGTTCATTCCTCTGCTTAAGCCTGCGATACTTGATTTTCATTGTTTTCTTTGGTTTTTTTACCTCCCGATAGTGTATTTCCGCCCTTCCAAGGGCTCTCCTCCTGCGTTGATTTTGACCTTTGGATGATTTTCAGCAAATGCTGAAGATTTCAAGAGCATTTTTGGATCCCTTGGGATGATTTTTAAGCAAATTTGGAAACTTTAAGAACATATATGGATCCAATTTTGGGCCTAGTGCTAGTGCGGCTAACACTGACTCCTTCTGGGGATGAAATCCTCCCTATTAGGTTTCAAGGATCACAGATCAATGCCTTTCCTGTAAAAAAACAAAATCAAATCTTCCTCCTAGTGTTCCATTGGGCATGGAATCTATTTTGTTAATGAAAAATAAAAGCTGGAAAAACATATTTACAATAACAAGGCTTTAATGCCTTAAATGAAATAAAGTTTCAAGAACTGCCCATTTACTGGGCTAACAAAAGTATGTCCTCCTTCCAGACTATGCAGAATGAATGTATTGTTCTACTGAATTTGAGCGATGATAAACGAACCTGCCCATAAGGAGTCAAACTTGTCATGATTACCTTTCCTTTCTTTAAATGCATCCCATTTAAGCACCCAGTCACCAACTTGGAAATTGTCCACTTTTGCCTTCCTATCAAACGTTTCTTTGATTTTCTTCTAATGAGCTTTTGACTTCTCAACCAACTGCTCTCTGACCTGTTGTAGTTCAACCAGGTTATTCATTCTTCTTACCATGTCATTATCTTCATCTTGTTCTTCTTGCAAGAATTTAGCCACGGGGAGAATCAATTGGATAGGGAAAACATCATCAGCACCATAAACTAGTTTAAATGGAGAATTCCCTATGGACTTTTTGATGGTAACTCTGTCAGCCCATAGTGCAAACTTCAATTTGGAATCCCAACTCTTTTTGTTATCCTTTAACAATTTTTTTATTACCCTTACCAGACTCTTTCTAGATGATTCTTCCAGGCCATTGCCTTGAGGATAATATGAGGTAGAATGCACCACTTGAATGCCCATGGATTCAGTTATGTTCTTTTATTACCCTTACCAGACTTTTGCTAGATGATTCTTCCAGGCCATTGCCTTGAGGATAATATGAGGTAGAATGCACCACTTGAATGCCCATGGATTCAATTATGTCCACCAATTCTTTTGCCTTGAAAGCTGTTGCATAATCAGTGACTAGTTTGGTTGGGCAACCAAATCTAGTGAAAAAAATTTCATTCAAGAACTTTATGACAACTTGATGATTGGAATTCTTAGTGGGTATAGCCTTAATCCACTTGGTGAAATAATCAGTGGCTACTAAGATCCATTTGCGTTGGCGACTAGAATGTGGGTTGATCTCACCTATAAAATCCAAGCCCCACTGCTGAAAGGGACCATTGACATGTATTGGCTTCAAGGGTAGAGATTTTAGCTGTTGTCTTCCTGCAAACCTCTGACACTTGTCACAAGTTTTCACAAAAGAAAACACATCAGAGAAAAGAGTAGGCCAATAATACCCAGCCCTCAAGACTTTATGGGCTATTGTTTTCCAATAATGATGCCCTCCACAGATGCTAGAATGGAACTGGTGTATGACTTCCACAACTTATTCTTTATCTAGACATCTCAAGAGGATTCTTGATGGGTCTTTCCAATAAAATAGATTTTTATTAATGCAAAATTTGGCTGATCTGAGTTTAATGGCCCAGGCTTGACTTGAGCTAAGCCCTGGAGGGATTTTTAGCTTCTGTAAAAAATGAACTATGATGGAATACCACTCACAAGTAACTAGATTTTCAGCCAGAGCCTAATTTTTATTTTGTTCTTCTGCTGCTCCCTCTGTCTGCTCATCATCTGAATTTAGACCCATGCAATTTATGTCTAACAAGTTGCAATTTTCTTCAGCCATAAGTTTAGCCAAGCCCTGGCCTTTGATAAGCTTCGTGGGCTTCACCTCTATGTTAAACTCTATGAATTTTGCAATCCATTTATCTCTCTTCCCATCAATATCTGGTTGAATTAAGACATCTTTTACTAAGGTTGAAGGTACATATGTAACTACTTTGGAATGAAAAATATAAATTCTAAATGCCTTTAAATATTTTATGAAAGCATAAGCTTGTTTTTCAATAAGGTCATACCTTAGTTTAGCATCCCTTAAAGTTTTGCTGAAAAAGGCCACGAGGTGCTCTATGCCTTTATCATTTTTCTGCAACAAAACTGTTGCAAATGTATCATAAGAGGCAAAAGAGAAGATACAAAACTCCTTAGTGTAATCTAGGCTAATTAGAGTTGGAGCTTCCATGATAGCTTGCTTGATGGCTTCAAAGAGCTTCTTGAAGCATCTGTCCATTTTATTTCTGATCCTTTCTTCAGCATGGAAGTGATGTGCTTTACTAGCTCTACAAAGCTTGGAATGAACCTCCTTACAAAGTTAATCTTACCAAGGAAGGATTGAATGTCCCTTCTTGACCTTGGGATGGACAATGTCTGAATTGATTGAACCCTTGCTGGATCAATCTTCACACCTTCAGCAGAAACAATATGTCCCAGAAGTTTGCCTTCTTTTAGAGCAAACTGTGACTTCTTTGGGTTAACCAAAATTTCAAATTGTCTGCACTTTAGAAAGACCTTCTTCAAATGTTGTAAATGGTCTTTGTGGTTGCTGGAGAAGATTGTTATGTCATCAATATAAATAAGGACAAACTTGTCCTTCTCTCCCACAAAGGCTATGTCCATGGCCCTCTGAAAAGTAGCCCCAGCATTCATCAATTTGAAAGGCATCTTAGAGTACATGAAAGTGCCCCAAGGGGTAGTGAAGGTGATCTTTTCCTGATCTTCTGGATGTACAACAACCTGATTGTAACCTGAAAATCCATCTAGGAAAGACATGACTCTGGCCCCTGAAACTCTTTGCAGAAAGTGTTCCATATCAGGCAGAGGATAGTTATCTTTTTTAGAGCACTTGTTCAGATTTCTGAAGTCAACACAAAGCCTGATTTCTCCATTTTTATTTCTTACTACCACAAGGTTAGCTATGCATTTTGAATACCTTAGGGGAACTACGATTTTGGCATCCAACAGCTTCTTGATCTCTTTCTCAATCAAAGGCAATAAGAGAGGGTTGATAGGTCTTGATTTCTTCTTAAAAGGGGTAGTGTTCTTTTCCAGTGGAATCTTGTGCTGAATGATGTTTGTATCATAGGTTTTAAGATCATTGTATTCCCAGGAAAAAATATCAGTTAATTGCTTCATGAGGGTGCAATACTTGTAATTCTGGGTAGAAGACAAATGAGTGGACAGGTTGATATATTTCGGATGGGCTGGGCTCCCTATATTATGTTTACAAACAACAGACTCATTTCCTGTTTTGGCAGGCTTATAGGGCACATCGTTATGGTCGAACAGTTTCTCTAGAGGCACCAATCCTTCTGGTATATGATTATTAGGCAGCTGGACGATGCTTCCTCGGTCGATCTTGTTTTTTAGCTTGGATTGGCCACATTCTTCCATGGTTTCATTTTCTTAGTCGTTGTGTGTTTCAACAAATTCCTCAACGACTTGTAAAAACCTGTTAATTTCCTCATCGTCTTCAAAAACTCTCCAATATTTGACATTGTCAAGCAGAGACGGTCTATATTTTACCTGAACTTCATATGTCAATTTAGGAGGCAAAGGGGGTATAAACGTGCTAGGAGACACAGCAAGGGAGTCGGAAAGCTGGTTCTTCATTCTCAGAATATAAGAAATGTTGAAATTAATAAAAGAGTCCTTGAGCCTCCATACCTCATCTCTTTATGCTTTCAGCCTCGGATGCTTAGCTTGGAAAGCTTTATTGACCTGCTGAATAATGAGGTCTGCGTCTCCAAACACTTTCAAACCTTTGATACCCATTTCTTTAGCGGCGCTTAAGCCATAATCAAAGCTTCATATTCTGCTATGTTATTTGTGACCTGAAAGGTTAATTTGAAAGATAAATGAATGTATTCCTGTGTGGGGGACACAAGGCCTACACCTACCCCAACAGCTTCCTTAGAGAAAGCTCCATCAAAGAACATGTCCCAAATATGTGGGCCTTCTTCCTCAACGGTCTAGCATACTGGTTTTTTAAGTTGTGTGGCGGTCAACTAGGATTCTTCAATATGAAGAATACATGCTCCAAAATCAGTGTCAATAGCATAGATGGGATGATTAGTGGGATTCCTTTCATCGCTAATGATATAAGCCAACTAAGCTTCTTTGTATAATCTCCTCCTCTCGCCTCCGAAAACTGGGACAGTAGCATAGGACAGATCATTTTGTAATGATCCACCTAATATCTTGATCCAACCTCTGGAAAGTAGCATGCCAAACTTGGGGGGTAAATCTACTACCACAATATCCATCATCATGCTTTTCATAGGCAACTCAGACAAAGTGATGGCTAGGTCCTTGATTAGTCCTAGACACTCCACTTTTCTAGAGTCAAAAGAGAACAGCTCATGATAAGGCTTGGTGATGTCAAGACCCAACTCATCCATGACAGCCTTGGGCATTAGATTATGGCTGGCTCCAGTGTCCAAAAGGCAGTTGTGAAGGATTTTTTCATGACTAGTCAGAGAGGCATAGAATGATGGGGAGCTGACTTCACAATTTTCAATCATTAAGTTGAGAATAATAGCTGGCTTGTCATCTTGCAAATTTACATAGTCAGTGGAGGCTTGGATGGCTTTAGGCTCAAGGGCATCGAGGATGGATCTTTGAAGGACTCATTCTTCACTAGTTCAATAAGAGGCATAGGTATTTTTAGCTCCTGAATTTCTGATTGAAAACTGAAAGGAGAAGGAGACTTGTCAAGGCCTCTTACCTCATGAGCTGGAGCTTTGAGGATGATGGGATCAACTGCCAGTTTCTTTTGCTTATTAGCTTGTTGTACTATAGGGACAACAGCTCTTTGAATAGGAGCTTCCTTGGTATTATTCATCTTTGACCTCAGGTTGTATCTTTGTTGATCTTCAGTTTGTAGAACAGCTTCACCATCCCATTCTTGGTTGATCTAGTCATTGAATAATGACTTTTCATAGGCAGTTGAGGTCAAAAAGGAAGCATTGCCTTTGTCTTCCAAACAATGGATTTCATCATCTTCTTCAAACTACTCTTCTTCCATGACTGCATTTTGAAAAGGAGCCTTCACCCTTTGTTCTTCATTTGTATCTTTGCTTCTTTGCAAAATCTGCAACTGCTCATTTGTTCTTCTATATGGATTTGGATTTGGATTTCTAGGAGCAAAGGTATTAGGAGCTCTCCCTTTCCCAGGGTGCTACTCAACCATTAATTTGGAGATTTTAGAGGCTAATGACTCGATCATTTTGGTCATTTTATCTATCTTAGGATCATAGGCTAATGAAGACTCGCCCCTTTGTCTTCTTCTATCAACATTTCCCTTGAGCTTCTCTGCAGCCATGATGTTTGATTCTACGTCCAAGGCTGCATCCTACATGTCATTCAAAGTAGCACATTGCCTCTCTCTCAACAGTAGGTAGAAGTCAAAATCAAAAGCACTGGCATAGGTGAGTTTAACAGAGGTAGTAGTGGATTTTACTTCAACCAGTATCTTGTTGTACATACGGTTGAACCTCTTATTAAAATCAGACAACAACTCACCATTTTCCCTCTTTAAGTTCCCAAACTCAGTGTGGTAGTAGAGGAGATCCTTCTTATCCCCCCAATGCTTTAGAAATGCATCATCTAAAGCTTCAATCTCTGTTATAGATCTCGGGGTTAGTTCTCTGAACCATTTTCTAGCCTCTCCATCTAGGCTTTGGACAAATAATCTCACCCACACATCATATTCACTAATGTCCGGGTTATCAGCATAGATCTAGAATGACTCAAGATGTTCTTCAGCAGTAATACCTTCAGTCCCAGTGAACTTAGGCCTATATTTCTGATATTCTCCAATAGGCATGGCATTCAAAGGAGTGGGCATCATTAGAGGTCCATACCTAGTAGCTATGATTCTTTCCATTTTGGTAGGTGCTTGTGGACCTGCCATCGTTGTGGTGGCTAAAAGAGTACTGGAAATCTAAATGATAGAGGGCTAAGGAGTAACTGATAAGACTAAAGGAGTATGATGGATAGGAGGTGAGGTTTCCTTTAGGCTTAGAACAAAAGGAGAACCTAAATAATAAGGAACTTTATGAATCTCTAAGAGTTTTTCTTCACTGCTAGTAGTAGATGCTATATTCTAAACATGTATTTGTTTTATTACAAGCCTTTCTTGAAGAGATATAGAAGATTTTTTAGGTTTCCGTGAACCTGATGCTCCTTTCTGCAATACATTTCTCTCTTTGATGATTTTTTCAGGATCAAGTACTAGGTCAACTTGTAGCTTCTGAGGATTTCTCTGAGTATGCCTCACAAACTAAGCCAGAACTATGAAGAGGAGTCCCCAAGAGGCTTGGCCTCCAGTAGAGTCACCAAATAGATGATTATAACCAAAAAAGTGCCCAGACTTTGTCTATCCTCAAAGTTGGATCTATGTCGTTTCCCAGGAAAGCTGAGATTCAGTTTCCTCTCCCCGGCAACGGTGCCAATTATGTTATCACTCCAGGAAACTCTCATAGGTTGTATCTCAAAGATGCCTGGTAACATATAATCTTCAATATTTTTCTCAGAACTATTGAAATGGATGATGGTTTGGATCAAGTCATATAACCATTTCAGCTCTATTCTCATTGAAGACATGCATGAACACTCTCACCAATACAAGGCTTTAGACCACTAATGCTCAATAATTTATAGATTCAATGGGTAGATGGAGAATATTGACTCTACCAGCAGATTGCATACATAAACACATATGAATGGCCAGCTACAGGAAGTAAATGAGACTTGCAAATCTAATTTATCAATGCAAAGATAAGATGACAGTTATTTGGCATTAGACATAGTAGAAAACATGAATAACCTATTCAAGTGCAAGCATAGAACAGCAGAGAAGATGGACATTGAACATATAATGGCAAAAGAAGCTTTGATAGCTAGAATGAAGATGAGAAGCTTGAAGGCATAGAGGAGGAACAATCTCCAGAATTTGAACCCCTATTACATTTTTCTTTCATATATTCATAGCTCTTTACAATCATGTTGAGCCTTCTGATGCTTGAGAGGACTTAATCTATCCCTCTACCTTGTTTAACTGTTTGATCTCTGACTAGGCAAGCATGGCTCGGAGGTTTCTTCTTCTGACAGAAGAATAACCGCATTCAGATATTTTGGATGGTTTGTTGCGCTGTCTGGGAGCTCTCTCATGCCAGAGATGCCCCACAATCATTATGTTTGTTCTGACTATGTCATGTTGTGGCTCCATGAGCATTTATAGTTGATTTGGCCTTTGCTCTGTGGTGGAATGGCTCTTCGGGCCTATGAAATCCCTTTAAAATGCGAACAATGACTGCTTTCTGTTATGAGCATAAAACACAGCAATACTGTAAAAATCTCACCTTCTCTATGTTTTTTGGACTTCGAAAGTTCTAAAAAATGGTTTATTCACCTATTGGGTCCGCCCTTAGGGTTATCACAAGTTGCATTCGGCCCGTTCCCTGCATATTTCGTTTGTATTATGAAATACGTAAAACAATGAAAATACATGGAAAATGGATTTCCCCATACTTCAAATATTATATACTTCATTCTTGAACCCTTTTGGGTCTAGGCTTTATCGCACCGGCGCTGCCCAAGGATCCCTTTATATTTTTGTTATATAACGAAATATATTGAAAATGCACTGAAAATAGCTTTGGCACGGAACTCAAATATTATGTATTTTTCTTCCCAAACCCTTTCGGGTCTGGGTCTTATCGCATATCGCAAAACCTAGCTTCCCTTTGTATTCTGTTAAATAGTGAAATACGCGACAAATGCATTGAAAACTGGCTTTCTGCGGACCTGAAATATTATGTATTTCATACTTATAATTCCGTCAGGTCCAACTCACTAGGTCGCACATATGCCTATGCATAGGCCTTGGCCCATGGTATAGTGTCGATGAGATATAGCGATGTGATCCAATCGCAATCGCTAATCGCTCATGCCCGGGCCAGAGGTCCATGGTTAGCGCTCATCGTAATCCCCGATAGGGATCATCGATTGCCATCGCAAGTTGCCTTAGGCCCATGTTGATTTTGGCCGATTGCAACTCGCCAATCGGATTTGGACCGTTGATCGGCCAGATCTGACGGCTGCTATTCATTCCTCTGCTTAAGCCCATGATACTCTATTTTCATTGTTTTCTTTGGTTTTTTTACCTCTCGATAGTGTATTTCCGCCCTTCCAAGGGCTCTCCTCCTGCGCTGATTTTGACCTTTGGATGATTTTGAGCAAATGCTAAAGATTTCAAGAGCATTTTTGGATCCCTTGGAATGATTTTTAAGCAAATTTGGAAACTTTAAGAGGATATATGGATCCAATTTTGGGCCTAGTGCTAGCGAGGCTAGTAGGCCGAATTTTCACTTTGTCAGAATTTAACAAATTTTATATGGCTTCAGCACTTCTTGACACCACAAACGCAATAGCGTTATCTGTTTCTCCATCAGAGTTCCATATTTTTTGACTATTTTTCAGTATCGAGGTATAAAACTCCTTTTTGTAATTGATACTTGTACTCTTCTTTCTCATGTCATTTAATGAATGAAGGCCTCCCCATTAATCGAGCAGGGCCCAAAGACATAGTCCAAGACGGACGAGCTCCGTTATCAAGTCTTGTCGTCTTCTTTCATGCTTTATGTGTTTCTCCTCTTGTTTCATGTGCACAATAAGTTTTCTCTATTAAGCTACAATTTATGCATGTAATTCTTTAATACATCTATAAGAAAAATATTTTGGATCAGTACTAAAGCAAAATACTTAATCTACTTCTACAATCAAACTTGCGGAATCTTAATTGATTTTGAGCAAGATCAAACAGACCATATTGCAACCATATATACCCCAGATTGAACTCCTTGAAACAAATCCTAATTTTGAATCTTTACAACAATTTGACAAATTACAAGGTCTAGTTTCAGTGTTGGACCAAGCTATTGAAGAAGCCTTTATTCAACAGTATGTTGAATTTTATGCTTTAACACTTGTAGCGGCCTCTTTGTCTAGTCAATCCTCCCAGTTTGTTCATCTACAACCTCCCAGTCCTACTCACTCCATAATATCAACCTCCTCACCTTTGGTTTCCCAAACTGTTACGCCTACTATCCCTATCATTATCAAAACTTCACCTACATTAGGTCCATCTTCAATTCAATCTTCCAAAACAATTATGGCAAAAAGGTATGCACCTTTGGTGTTGCCAACCCAGCTAAATGCTATGCTTGGAGATTATCAATAAAAAAATTATGACCTTTGATAACACTGATGCTTATTGTTACACTGAATTTTGTCACCCTGACTATTTGCAGTATGTGGCCTCATCAATAGCCACATTGTCCTCTTTGTCAAGCCCCATACCTCTGCTCTTCATGTCAAAACCTCAAAGAGAGAGAAAGTCACTTAAAAACATGTTTATCTCTGGGTACGCGCAGGTTCTCTCTACCTTGCCTGCGTGTACGCACTCCAAATACATTATACCTGCGTAGTAATACGCTCTGTAAGCTAAAGGTTGGGTGCGTACCCCTGTAAAGGTCAAAAGGCGCGAGTTTCATCTTTAAAAAGTTACTTGTGGTCACTTCTAGAGCCCTCTAGAAGAGTTTTTGACGTGTATTGAGCGCCTCCAGATGGTTCATGCACCCCTATGATAGAGGAGCTTATCCCATCAAGAGAGGAGCTACCCCATCCAAAAGAGGGAGTATCCCATTGATGTTGGAACTGAATAACCTCTTCTAGAATACTATAAATACAGGCATTGGGCCAAAGGAGGGGAGGGTGAAAAGCTGAACATTCTAAAGGGTAAATGCTGCTGGAATTAGGACTTCCATTTGTTGACTTGTGAGGAGAGATCACTATCCTTCCTTGTTGCCATAGTGGGGGTGGGTGAGCTTGTCAAAGTAGAGGAAATCTCTTGCTGGACCCTGGGAGGAGCTTGCACAACACCAAGGCTCAGGTTGTAATGGTTCCTTTGATTATTTTATACAAATAAGTCCATTCTTCTCAATGATTTGTTAATGAATTATTTCATGTATTCCTTGGTCAATATGATAGATATGCTTTATTTTATGATGAATATTCAGATGCTATGTAATCGTTTGCTTTGTCAGTGTATGCAGGTCTGAAAGTGAAGGAGGAGCTCAC
>APFE030643659.1:16114-67919 GCA_000404065.3 Pinus taeda
ATATTGGAGAGAAGGGCCTTCGAATACTTCATGGTAAAGGTATGGTAGAAAGTATGAGTAATAGCTCTTTGGATTTTGATTTCTATGAAAATTGTGTATATGGGAAGCAGAATCGGGTGAGTTTCCCCTTTGGAAGTAAGAGGGCAAAACAAATATTAGAGCTTGTGCAAAGTGATGTGTTTGGACCTGTGAAGGTTCAATCACTGGGTAAGTCTGTGTGCTATGTATAATTTATAGATGACTTCTCAAGGAATACATGGATATATTTCCTTAATAATAAACCTGAAGTCTTTGACAGGTTTAAACAATTCAAGGCTCTTGTGGAAAACTAAATAGAGAAGAAGATAAAGGTGCCGAGGACAGACAATGGTGGAGAGTTTTCAGTAAGGAATTTGAAGAATTCTATAAGAAGTGTGGTATAGCATGACAAAAGACTACTCCATATACACATCAGAAAAATGGAGTTGTAGAAGGAATGAATAAGACATTGATGGAAAGGGCAAGAAGCATGCTCAGGGGTGCCAGGTTAGGACAAGAATTCTGGGAAGAGGCAGTGGATACTGCATGTTACCTGGTCAACAGGTCACTTTCATCAGCGTTGGATGATAAGACTCCACAAGAGGTATGGACTGGTAAGAAACCCTCTCTTTCACATTTGAGGGTATTTGGATGTGATGCATATGTATATGTTCCAAAGGAGAAACGAACCAAGTTGGATAGTAAATCTGAAAAGTGCATCTTTATTGGGTATAAGGATGGTTTAAAGGGTTAATCTTTGGAACCTAGTAACAAGGAAGGTAGTGAATAGCTGAGATGTGGTGTTCAGAGAGGTGAAAGATATTATTAAACATGAAGTTAAACCAAAGGAACCAGAGAAGATAGAGTTTGAGCTAAAGGAGGAAGAATCATACTCTATAATAGAGGAGGAATCAGAAGATGAAGAACCACAAACTCTCGGTGTAAGAAGATCAGTTCAAGAAAGAAGGCAGCCAGAGAGGCATAGTCCATTTGCTTTCTGTTCAAATTTTGCTTTATCCATTATTGATGACGATCCCAGAACTGTGAAGGAAGTGGTAGATTCATAGGATGGAAAACTCTGGAAAGAGGCCATGGTTGATGAAATGGCATCTTTGCACAAAAATGAGGCTTGGGATTTGGTGGAGTTTCCGGCTGGAAGGAAACCCATTGACAACAAATGGGTGTTCAAGAAGACGACAAATGCAGAAGGAAAGGTGGAGAAATACAAAGCTCGGGTGGTAGCAAAAGGGTATTCACAGGTGCCGAGAATTGATTTTGGTGTTATTTTTTCTCCTGTTGCCAAGGTAAATTCTATTAGATTACTTTTATCTGTTGCTGCTACTTATGATTTTAAGGTAGACCAGATGGATGTGAAGATAACATTTTTTCACGGGGATCTGGAAGTGGAGATCTACATGAAACAACCTGAAGGCTTTGCGGTGAAGGGTAAGAAATAATTGGTATGCAAGTTAAAGAAGTCTCTGTATGGGTTAAAACAATCACCAAGGATGTGGTATCAGAAATGTGATACATTTATATGGGGACTTGGCTTCACCAGAAGCAAAGCGATCAATTTGTTGTGTATTTAAAATTAATTGTGACCGTGTTTCTTATTTGGTCTTGGTCATGTGGATGATATGTTGCTGTTGGAAATGACAAAGAATTATCCAGGATTTGAATACCTAGTTTTTCCCTCTAATTCGACAGGAAGATCTTGGTGTTCAAAACTATATTTTTGGGCATGGAAATTAAAAGAGATCAGGAAAAGAGGAAGCTTTGGTTAAACCAAAGGAAGTATGTCGAGACAATACTGCAGAGGTTTAATATGTAGGATAGTAAACTGGTGAAGGTTCCTATTCCTGTAGGTATAAAGTTATTTGCTGAATAGTGTCCCAAGACACAAGAAGAGGAAGAGGATATGTCTCGTGTTCCATATGCAAGTGCAGTCGGTAGCCTGATGTATGCAATGGACTGTACTAGATCAGACATTGCACATGCAGTGGAAGTATTGAGCAGGTTTATGTCAAAACATGGGAAGGAGCATTGGACAACAGTGAAGCGGGTTTTCAGGTATTTGCGCGACACTAGTAATTATGGTTTGTGCTACCAAGGAAGACCAGGATTGGACAGAGTTTTGGATATCCGTGGCTTTGTTGATGCAGACTGGGCTAGAGTTTGGATCAGACAATATCTACAAGTGAGTATGTGTTTAACCTATTTGGAGGTGCAGTTAGTTGGATGAGTAACAAACAATCTGTAGTGGCACTATCAACTACAGAGGAAGAATACCTAGCAGCCACTCATGCAAGAAAGGAAGCAATTTGGTTGCAGAGATTGGGTTCAAGTATGGGGTTAGTACAAGGAGCTATAAGGATAGAGTGTGACAACCAAAGTGCAATTTTCTTGCAAAAGAACCTTTCTTTTCATTCAAAGACAACGCACATTGATGTTTAGTATCACTTTGTGAGGGATATGATAGAAGACAAAAAGGTGTTGCTGGTAAAGGTGGACACTTTGAAGAATACTGCAGATGCATTGACAAAATCTGTGAGCTCTGAGAAGTTCTCTTGGTGTAGAGAAATAATGGGCGTTTCAGGGCTGGAAAAATGACTAAGCTCTCCTGTGCCCCCCTGTGGAAAGAAAACAACAAGTGGGAGAATGTTGGGTTGTGTTTTATTCTTTCCATGTAGTTAATAGGGGGTTTGAGGGGTACCAGTAACCCCACTTTATGGGGTTCGGGGCAGCGCCCTGGAAAATTTTTATTTTGGACCCTATGTTAGGTTAGGTAGACCCACCTATGGTTTTGTGCATGATTTTCGCACATGTTTTTTGGATGCGATGGTTTTTCAGTCCATGGTATTGGATGCGATGGTTTTCGGTCCATGGTAGTGGACGCGATGGTTTTCGGTCCATGGTATTGGATGCTTCGGCATGTATAAATATGTATTATAAAATTGAAAGGAAAATAATGAAAAATAAAATTCGTAGTCTCGATTTTGGGATCCAATGGGAAAATCTCTTTGTATATGTGTTTTATGTGTTATGCTCTCGCGTTGTTTATTTTTCTGTGTTTTAGAATTCATATGGAGGTAATTTCTGTACGGGGTTAAAACCTACATAATTCACTTGAACTCATGAATTATCATTTCCATTGTCTCGAATGTATGTCATCCCGCCAAACTACTCATTAGGCCTCCTCTCATGTGGCGATCATTCCTACTCCAATGCAACTTGTGGCACTCTCTTTCACGATGCAATCCATGTTTGTGACTAAAGTCTCAAATAATGCTAATATGAAGTGGGTTCACTGACTGGCCCACCTCCTCGAGCCTTGGTTAGGCCCTACTCTTTTGTCCTTGGAATACAATTGTTGCACTAAAATTAATTAGCCCTTCCTCACAAACTTGAGCTTTACAAAAAATTAAATTTTTTTAATTTGGAGTCTAGGATCGGCCCAACTATTTCCCTTTCCTTGCAGGTTCGCTACTCATAGTGTTGCCTTCAATTTCAACTCCCTATACATGTAAGACAAAGGTTTATCTAGATGTCAAACACCTTTAGTGGGAACACTCTTGATAACTTCTAGTTTGAAAATCTCCCTTTGTTTGGTCTTTGTTTGTGCATCTAAATTCATTACTCATATCTCCTTGACTAGTACTTTTGTTTGGTGCTCTTCTCGCAATTCTTGGCTTACTTTTGTGTTTCTTGGCTCTCTATCTGGTTTGTTTCTCGCAATTGTCTGCTTTCCTCTGCAAGTTTTTCAATAGGAATTATGTCTTCCTCTTCACTTCCTCTCGATTTGGCCCATCCTTCTCATGGATTGTTGGTTATTTTCTCCTTCACTAGATCCTGACCTCCTCTATTGCTTGGTCTCTTGTTTCTATCCCTTCTACACATGGCCCCTCTCTTTGCACCTGCCACTTGTACCTTCCCCCATTGGTATCTTGCTCTCAAATACTTATTGGGCCTCTCATCATGCCCCATTAGCATACACATGTTCATTAAGGAGTAGCCTATTGCCAAGATTGGGCCTCTCGGGGACACTCACGTATCCACCACTACTAGGGGGCAACAACTGCCAAGTTTTTGTAACTCACCTCGGGCCCCATCTAAGAGGATCTCACCCATATGGAGTGAGAAGGCACCTCTCAATGGAATAAGATTTTAGATGTATAGGTGCGATATAACTAGATGATTGGGTGCCATATGTTGGACACACTCATGGTTGTTTCAACTAATACATGTACAAAACCGACTTATATTTTCATTTGAATTTTCTCTTTGGCAAAATCCTAATGGGTCGGTTCAAGCATCAATAAAACATCCTACACTCTCTACATAATTTTCATGGTCATATGAGGAATTTGGATCAATGTCTCAATTTCATAGAACAACACCTTGATATTCCTCCCCTGGAATTTGGATCAATGTCTCAATTGCATAGAACAACACCTTGATATTCCTCCCATGATAGGGAACACCCTCAACAATAATGAGAATCCCAGTTAGGTTGCATCTTTAGGCTGAGATCCATTTGTTTAGTCTTATGATATAATCAAGCCTATTTTGTTTTCTGAAATCACAATTTATCCTAATGGTCAATCCAACATACTTTCCAATATAAATATAATCCTTTTTTGGATTTTTTAGTACTATTCTATCTTATGCCTCCATATGGAGAGTGACTTTTGGTTATGGTTTGTTCTTCTCAGTGAAAGACCAACCTAAAGTATCTAGAATATCCATGTACAGTCATGTTTAGAAGGAAACAAAATATTTATCCTATAAGAAAAACCAATAAAGTAAACTAAAGTTATACTTGTGAAGTGGAGATCAATTGGCTTATGTGGGATTCAGTTCCCACCAATTTGAGTTCAAATATCATGGGTAGGGATTGAGGGTATGAGCTAATTGTAGTGAGTAAATTGTCCCATGAGGCATCTACTCTTGTCACCCGTGTTTAGGAAAATCGTTCTTCCATCCAATCTGTAGGAAAACCATTCTTCCATCCAATATATGGGTTGGCATTGACCTAGGGAATCTAGTCTTGTCACATGTCTTTGGGTAAATTGTTCTTCCAACACCATGTAGGAAAATCATCTTCCATAAAAAATATAGGTTGGCATCAGCCTAGGCTCATCGTAGTGTTCAATACAAAGTATCATTTATAAATTTAAAATTTTTATTTCTTTCAAATCCCATATAAAGATGGAGACTTCAAAAATTTCTTCCATTCTATAAGCTGCTTGATGGAGAAAAACAACCTATTTGAAATTAACTTAACTAAGTAGTTCACCAAATAGTGGATAGGAGCTCAATCCAAATTTGTCTAAGAAACCTACTCCCATATGGTTTATTAGAACCATATTTACAATATCACTAGCATCTCAACTATTACCTTGCCTTTATTTGTAAATACAATTATGAATGGAAGCAACACCAAATGAACCATCATTGGCAAAGGCTCACACATGGACAAAGATGGAAAAAATAATAATTACAAGATAAATAGAGACATCTACACAACATCAAGGCTAGTACTAGCAACAAAAGTATATGTAATAAATTTAACCAAAAAAAGTTCATATATATTTGTCCAACTGTTTCACAATTCAAAGTTGGAAACTTCTATAGTTTAAGTTTAATGTGTTTACCCAACAACTAAAGTAGAGATAAAGGCAAAGCAAAAAAGTGCATAGGAAATTTCTCTTGAACCAATGAATGATCAATTAGTACATAACTTCCTTTGGCTTAGTTTCATATCATCCAAGTCTAGATATAAAAGTAGGATAAGGAAGGGATATGATCAAGGATGTACGAATAATTGGTTCCATTCTCGCTTCATTATCACTTTTCTAATTGAAATGTGATTACTAGGTTGACGATGATAGTATCACAAATTGGAATGTTGTTATCAAGTGGATATTATTTGGGAAAGTAAGGTAAAAATGTGCATGCAAATTACCAAGCTAATGTGCTATATATATATCTATATCTATTTATATATATATATATATTTATATATTATATATATATATATAATATATATATATATATATATATATATTTATATATATATATATATATATATTATATATATACTCACTCACATACGTGCATGAAAATCACCAAGCTAATGTGAAAAAATGTTTTTATTATCAACATCAGGTGCAAGGGTGTTCATTGACTTTTAAAAAAAAATATATTTAGATGGGGGAGATTAAATCTGGGCTAAATATACTTAGAATATGCTTTGTCTTATTCTTATATCAATAGATTTATGGTGATGGACCATGGAGCAACAGGTAAAAACATGTTTCATGCTATTTTCTAAATAAAATTGGGTTAGGAGGGAGCATTTGAAAGGTAGGTGGCCTGTTCGATTCGATTTATATTTCTAGATCTCTAGGATTTTTTAGTAGGGAAATGGATCATTTCTTAGGGGCTGGATGGATCATTTCTGCAAAATGTGTTGAAGGATTATTTTGTGTATGACATGTATGTGAGATCTATGCAAGGAATAAATTTCATAGAAGCTAAGCCAATGCTTTACATGAATGAGGAAGATGCGTTTTCGGTTATGGTTGAATTGCTTAAAGGGGGAGAGAAGACAAAACTTCAAGGTATGTATTCAAACGAACTATCTCTGCTTCAACATTACCTCTTTTAGTTTGAAACAATTGGGAAAGAGAATTTGCTCAATATGGGTAGGAATTTTTAGGAGAAAATCATCATGTCGACGATGTAAGGAACCAATTGGTTCATGAATGTTTTCACCTCAAACTTTCCCTTTCCATTGGCTGTTCTGATTTGGGGCATTTTTCTCTATGAGGGAATCACGATCGTTTAAAACCTACCTTTTGAGCCATGATTGCTAACATGTGGAGCCCTTCTCTCCTCACTCATTGTTAGACACCTTCATCCATTCTCTTCATTATGATGAAGACATGCTCATTTAAGAGAAAGGAAAGGCCATCTTGCCAAATACGACACTAGATTTACAAGAAGAAAAGACTATGCTCAATTATATATGAAATGTTAATGTTTTATGGAATCAGTATAAATAATTATAATATCTGTGACCAAAAAAAAATGTTGGTATATTTTTGTTGATGGCATTGGACCCACCAACATGTCAGGGGATCTCCCCAGTAAGAAGTCCCAACTAGACCTCAGACCGTTTGGTGTAGGAGTCCCAACAGTGGGTCGTACAGTATTGCCTTGTCCACGGTTGTGCACAGAGGAAAGCAAGATGTCCTTGTTGGTAGCAAGGGTGTGACCAGTGCAACAATCCAAGGAAGGTGCATGAAGGGTTCTAACACATGAAGAGTGGAATAAGTGCGCCCCTTGGAAACCAATGGAAACACGTGGCTTGGAAGGGAACACATGAGAAAAGATACATCACAACCTAGAAGGCAGGTGAACCAATGATCCAAAGTGATGGTTAAACCAACAACACATCTCAATAAGATTCATACATACATGCGTAAGAAAACAAATACATATATCATTAGAGTAACCAAGACAGCTGAAATATAATAACAACATATGCATGAAACGTGTTGGCTCTATTATTTTAAGAAAGTGAAAGTTCCAATCATACATACAAACATGTCCAACTACTAGTCTCGACAATGAAATGTTACAGTCATTGCCACCTACTCCTCCAAAGAGATATACTATATTTGCATTATGGAGAAGGCAAGGCTCGTTACAATACACTCCAAGATTTCTCTAAGATACAACTATAGGAATCTTGGCTCCCAAAATCCTATACAATGAGTTATGAGGTTCTATAAATAATAAAGGGTGGGGTGACCCTTTACATTCCCTTTTGTGACTCTTCACCTACCCTCATGACTCTTCAACCACTACATGACCGTTACATTCTACCATCGACACTTGTTCTTTCACTTTTACAAGATGTTACATTACAATTTGCACATGTACCCATGTGAGACGAAATAGGCTTGAGTAAGACATGCAAGACATCACTAAGACTCAGGTAGTTGTGGGAAGACCAACTCTTCAAAATCCTCGCAATGATCGACAGTGGCAAACCGATGCCAAGCTGGGTAGTCCATTATGGTGTCTGTGTACTTTGTTGTGATACCCTTTTGGAAGCGGAATCTTGCCTCTATTAGATCCGGGTACACTAATTTCGCTCCTCTATCCAACTCGTCTGATACGTGTGCATCATAGTCTTGAGTGCATCTAGACCAACAACGTACTAATGCATAGTGTCTGCGCTAATCTCCAAGTCTGTGCTTATGGATATGCGCATCAACTTGTCGAAGTACATGTCCAACTCCAATTAGACTTGGTTCTTTGTCTTCGCCTCAGTGAGTGTGCTAATGGATGGGATTACATGCATGCACACAATGACCTCCATGCTCCTGAATACCTGTGCATGTGATTAACAACACTAGTCATCTTGTCTGCTCTGTACCAGCTACTGGAATGGGTCTATAACCTGTATGGGCATAGTTTAATCAATCTATGCATGTTGCACCTCCTGTTGTACATGTTCCTATTGTGCCTCCTTCTCTCCTTTGCACAACTCATGTTCTTCCCTAAGTTGTTGCTTCAACTCTTGAAACTCCTTCTCTATTTCTTCCATCCTCTGTTTCTCTCTTTTCCTTTGCATGATCCTGTTTTCTTGTTGTCTCCTCTTAGCCTCAATCTTCAAAGTTGATTTCATCACAAGTGAATTTTCTTTGAACTTGCAGCTTTGCTCCGCCTCTGTGCTGCCAACAACCTTCCTCTTACCTTTGTTGCGCGTAGGTTTGCTACCTTCTATTGCTACTGATGGTGTTGCTCATTGCGATGTCGTTTCCATTCCATCTTGATATCCTTGTCTATGAACAACTTGGTGTCTTCATATATATGCATGCTCATAGGCATTTTCTCAACTACATCCCCAGTTGCACTCTCAACGATGTCCTTTGACTCTACTCTCCTAAAGGCCATTATACTTGTGCTACTGAGAGGTAGATGAACACCTGCGATACTTGGAGACAGAGCACACTCATGGCAAGAATTATGTAAATTGGAAACCAAAAAAAACTTAAGGACTGACTTTCAATATACCTGTGTGATTGATTGTGAAGATTGCAGAATTTCCACAGGAGGCTGGGACACTGACTGTTGAAACTGTGCAAGGCACAGTCCGGGCTATTAGGAGGTGAAATGACTACTAGAACTGCACAATGCATGGTCTAGCCTGGCTTATTGAGGACTGAAACTGTCAGCATTGCATAGTTTCTGGGGCGCTCTGGGCACTGCCCCCTAGAATTGCATAGAGCAAGCCTAGAGTTTAGTGCTGGCCAGTTTTGTGTATTGTCTGGGAGGGAGGTAGAGCCTTCATTCTTAGGGAGGTGCATTGTTGGCTAGGCAAGGCAAGGTCTGGGCCAAGGCTGCCTAGACACACCAATGGGTGACCGAAAACATGAGAAGGTTTGAGTGCATGGCGAGACTGAGTGTAAGCAAGAGTGAATGATCATGCATGCAAACAATGAGTGCAAGATTCAGAAAATGGGAAAGCGAGCATGTATGTAAGGCGATTTGTCGCAATGGCGACCGTTAGTGTAGAAACAATGTCATGCACTCAAAAACAATGAGATGCAAAGGAAAGCTGAAGCAATGCTTCTACAAGATAACATACATCAAAATGACAACAAGTGTTCATTGAAACCAAGCAAACAACACTCACACAAGCCAAAATACAAAAAGCGCCAAAAACGCAACAAAAGACATGAAAAGCAAACTTACCCGGAAAAGTTGAGACAAATGTGCCGAAGACTCCTAGATGTGATGTGGGATGTCAGAGTTGCAAGATCGATGTGTTGTTCAACGTCAAATGAATGAGTTTTGATAAAATTGAGGTTATGACCCGCATGCCACAAATCTAAGAAACATTGACACTTGGTGGGAGGTTCCCAAAATGGCTTTTGCATGTAACCTCCAGTTGCTAAAATGGATCCCTAAAATCTAGAGATGCTTTTTCTTTTTTCTTTTTTTCCTTTTCAGGAAAAGAAACCCATGCATGAAAATCATGATTGCTCAGTCTCGGAGGGAACCAGTCAACCTGAAAGCACATGCAGCGACCTGCAAGCCTGTGAATGGGTTTTGCATAGTTTCTAGGCTGAGCAAGACTGGCTGTCTCTCATGCATTGCGCAATTTCAGGACTCAAGCCCTGGTCATTAGTTAAAACTGCACAATTCCTGAGTTGAAGCCCGATGTCAAGCTGCACTGTGAATTTTTCAAGGGGAAGGTTTCTTGGCTGAACTACACATTTTTGGAGCCTAGTAGAGAGCCCAGTAGGGTTGTGAAATTTCTAGAGGGAAGGGTGGAATGTTTGCAGCTAGTTCTGAGCCAGTGACCCTGGATTCTGTGGCACATTTTCAGGGCCAAGATGTAGGCCACTGCCCAGAACTTCATGAAACCTTCAGAAATTATAAATGACATTGAAACAAAGGTACTAATATAAACACTTGATCAATGAATTGACTAGACCCCTACTAGCTATAATAGGCATTTCATCCAACATGTCACAAATATGCAATCTACAGGTCTTAACAACAAATCTAAGCATAGGGGTATTATACTTATCTAAGATTCATAAAGAAGCGTTGTTTCCTTATCAAAATAGTTGTATTATCATCCATTAGGTCATATATTCATTATATATTCATTTACTAATCAAACATGATGAGAGCCATACATCAAGTATGTCATAAATCATACTCATAACTATCATATAACCAATAGAAATAATAAGCATATAACACCTAAAATCCACATAATCCAATACATTTACACATGAAATACTAAGGATAACGAGCTCTTATTTATGAATGAAAACTCCAACTAGGTATGGGACTTCCACAAACGACACGACCATAGATTGGTTGAACCAAATCTTTCTTTCTGCCAATCACCCTCGTGCCATATTACAAGCATGAATTTGGGAGTCAAAACAAAACCAAACTAGGTTTCTATCGACTTTACCACAATCCCCACTGGATCACTAGGCCCTAAACAAGCATGGAGGTCACCAAATTTATCCACCTACACTGTGAGTAATTTTCCTTTCTCCTAGTCTCTAGGATTTACCGTGTATCATGTCATACAACGGTCGAGGATTCCTAAGCCTAATCAAGACTCCACCCTCCAAGATTTATCGTATATCTTGCTATTCATCGACCAAGGATTCGTAGGCCTGATCGAGGGCACACGCTACTAGGATTTACCATATATCTTGTCAGACAATGGTTGCTATTCCTAAGCCCACCGAGGAATTCTTAGGCCACCTAGGAATTCAATGATTTCTAGGCCATGTGCTCTTTCTTTCAGATACCGCCTCACTCAGTTTCAAAAGCATCCAGAAATCCAACTCAACCAAATATAAGATAATCCATCACACCATGACTATTTGGAAACGACAAGGAAAGGCTTAATATCATTGTCACACCTGGAAAAACCCAAGCCAATGAGAATAAGAGAACCAAATAAACAAATGCATGTACCATGCATACCAAATCTAGCAAGGAAATCATAGATGCAAATCAATACCTACAATTAATCCTGTTGTAGCTGCTTGGTCTTGCTCTTCCTTGATCTTTGATTTCTCTTTGCCTTCTTTGGTTTCCTTAATCCAAATATGAATTTCTCCAAGAAAACTCTAAGTGTCAAGAGTGCGAGAGAGAGAATAGAAAGAGAGCTCCAAAACTGAACTGACAAAAGGTACCAACTGATGCTCAGAAGCCTTTTTATTAATGAGGACTCTATTTTCTTCAGTTTCCATTATTTTCCATTAATTTTCCTCCTCACATGCAACATGTGACCTTTCACCTTCCTTTTCTCCTAATTTCCATTATTTTCATAAATAAAATGCCAATTAATGTCTCATGCCTCTCCAAATCCTTGTCCATTGCCTTTGCCAATTTCCTTAGCCATAATAAACCAAATGAACACCCACACTATGATGTTTTTCCCAATATTCAACTTGGAATACTTGTCCCATGACCTTGGTTATTATTTTTCTTTTATTAACTTTATTGCATGGAATTTTGACTAGGGTTGTTACATAACCCTCCCCATTGGGGGAACATCATCCTTGTTGTTCAACGTCACCTATAACCAACAAAACTGTTGTAAGTAAAACATATTGCCCATGAATTTTATAACTTATCTTGGTGCAATATTTACAATGATCAACCAACTGGGAAGAAAACCCACATGACACATAAAAACCTAATAATCATAACAACATGACACCCATACAACTTCTTAGAGCCTTATAACATAACTCATGGTGGTATTTACAACCATATACATATGTATATATACCAAAACATCACACCAAAACATATACAAAAAATATCTGCTCAACCAGCGGATAGATAAGGATACATAGGCCGCATCTAATACTCCATCTCCCATGTAGATTTATCGGGCCCAAAGTGCTTCCACTACACTTTAACCTTCTCTATTGCTCGGTTCCAGAGAATGAGCATCTTTCTTTGTAATATACATTGAGGCTCTCACTGAAATTCTCCATCTGGCTCCACCTGCAATACAGACCAGTTAATCATATGATTAACATCCTTAACATACTTCTTAAGAAACAACACATGGAAAACATCATGGACTTTCACTATCAGAGGTAGTGCAAGTCGATAGGATATTGGTCCAATCGTCTCAATAATCTTGAAAGGTCCACAAAACTGAGGTGCCATACTGGCACATGATCCAATGCTCAATGATCTCTTCTTCGACTTGATGCAAAAATACACATGTTCCCCAACCTAAAACTCCTTAAACAACTTGTTCTAATCTGCATATATTTTCTACCTATCCTGTGCTTCCTTTATATTCTTCTTAACAACCTACATTTCCTGTTCCATATTTTCCAACGTATCTGGTCCAATAAACACCTTGTTCACTGGATCGCTCGAATTTATGGGAGTATTACAACTCTGCCCATAAAATTCGTCAAACAAACTCATCCTCAAAAATTCTTGGTACCCATTGTTGTAAGAAAACTCAACCATTGGAAGGTACTCCTCCCATCTCCTTTGTTGATGCATCACATAAATCCTCAACTTCTCATCCAATGTCATGTTGACCCTCTTTGTCTGTCTATCTGTCTGTGGATTATAAGTTGTGCTAAAGGATAAATTTGTCCCCAAACCTACAAACAACACCTTCTAAAACTTGGAAGTGAACTTAACATCCCTATCTGACACAATATTCCTTGGAACACCATGCAACCTCACTACATCTCTGATGAATACCTATGCCACATCACTAGATGAATATGTAGACTTCACTAGAATGAAGTGTGCTACCTTTTCAACTTTTCCACCAAAACCATCATGGAATCATGTTGTCGGATGTCCTCGACAAACCTATGATGAAATCCATGGAAATGACCTCCCACTTCCACTCTGGAATCGAAATTGGCTGTATTAGTCCTCCTGGATGCCTACATTTTTGTTTTACCCACTGATAGTCCAAACATCTAGTCACAAACTCTAATACATCCTTCATCAGATTTAGCCAATGATAAAACTTCTTCACTGTTTTGATTGTCTTCTGGTATCTTGGGTGACCTAAATATGGTTTTGCATGAAATTCTCACAAGATAGTATTCTTGAGCTCACTGTTGTCTAAAACATATATCCTATTCTAAATATGACTAAACCATATGTTGTAAGACGATAGTCCACATCCTAACCACTTGTACCATGTTGCAACCTATGCATAAGCTTCATGTACCTGCCATCCTGTTGTCCTACTGTAAGGTCCAATCATGTAATTCTATCCCATAAGAACTCAATGTAACTGCTATGTGATTCACCTGTACTTTCCTTCTAATATTGTTTTCAACCCTTCTCCTTACCCTTGATGTAGCTGATCTCATTTACCCTTGATGTAGCTGATCTCAAAGTCGAACTCACTGATCATGGTCTACCATATAGCTTGCTTGGAATTCAGATTCGATTGGTCAAATAGATACCTCAATCCACTGTGATCATTCATTAAGATGAACAACCTACTAAGAAGATAATGTCTCCACATCTTCAAAGCATGGATGATCATTTACAACTCAAGAACATAAGTTAGATAATTCTTCTCATGCTCATTCAATTTCCGTGACTCATAGCACACTACCTGTTCTTCCTACATAAGGAATCCACCAATTCCTCTCTTGCAAGTATCTGTACACACCACAAATTCTTTGTCTGGGTCTGCAACCTTTAACACTGGAGAATTTGTCAACAACTGCTTCAATTGATCAAAACTTGTTGCACATTCCTCTATCCATTCAAATTTCTTATCCTACCTCTACAGTGACATAATAGGATATGCAATGTGAGAGAAGTTCCTAATGAACCTTGTATAGTACCCTGCTAGACCCATAAAGGATCTTACCTCATCCACATTTATAGGAGTTGCCAACTCCATGATAGCCCTTACCTTCTCTGCATCCATTTTTATGCCTTCCTTGGAGACAACTTGTCCCAAGTAATGTACCTTTGTTTGAAAGAAGTTTTGTTTTCTAAGCTTGGCATAAAACTGATTCTCTCTCAGTATTATCAACACTATTGCTAAGTGCTTGAAATGTTCTTCCTCATTCTTAGAATATATCAAGATATCATGAATGAACAAATAACAAACTTGTCTAGAGAAGGATGCAACACACTGTTCATTATGCACATAAAGGTAGTTGGAGAATTAGTCAAATGAAATGGAACTATAACAAACTCATAATTCCCATACTTGGTGCGAAAAGTAGTCTTGTATATGTCCTCTTCCTTGATGTGTACTTCATGATAAATTTATCTCAAATCAATCTTCGAGAACATTGTTGCTCCCTTCAAATTATTGAACAAGTCATCAATCCTCGGCAACAGATACATGTTCTTGATGGTCACTTTGTTCAACTCCCTATAATCAATGATAACCTAAGAGTACCATCCTTCTTCTTCACAAACAATATCATTGCACCCCTATTACACAACATTTTATCACTGTCCCTGTACTCCCGATTCCACGATCTTGGAGGACCTCTATACTGAACCATACATTAGTTGCGTCGATCCTTTTATCAGTTGCGTCAATCCTCTTTTGGATTTTTTTTTAAATATTTAAAGCTTCGACTCCATATTTAAAAAAATTGCCTTGTAACGGAAGTCTGCTAAATGGTTGGGCTAGATGGAGCCGAGGAAGTTAGTTTGGGCTCCTTTCCCCTATTAGGATGGAACAAACCCAAGAGATAAGTCCTTCTCCCATGATAAGGGTAACCATCTCCCCTCCATCCAAGCTATATAAACCCCTCCTTTTATAAGCTACATTAGTTTTCAGTCCTAGTATTTTTGGAGCTTGAATAATCAGTAAAACATCTATAGCTTGTATATCTCTAGTTTATGTTTGAGGGAATATAGTGTGTTTGGTTTGGTTTGAGACTAGAGGGAAGAAGCCTTAAAACTTCCATTGTTGAGGCTATCCATGAGATGCTAGCAGAAGTGTGGGAACTCAGATACGTCGGAGGAGACCAACAATGTCAAGGCATTGGTTGTAATGTCTTTCTGAACTTATATGAATACAACTATTGATTGATTTCCTACATTGACGTGTTATCTTACATTTGATGGCTTAATGTTACTTGACCTGTTAAGTGGGTTGATTGCAATTTGTATGCTATCACGTTTGTTTTTGTTGTTTATTTGCTTGTTTTAGGTATTCGAAGGAAGGAAACAAAAAGTAGCCGGAGTAAGGAAGCATGATCATCACCAAGAGGAATATCGTTCTAAGAGGTAGGCCCTCTTATTTGATTCTAGCTTAAGGAAGTTTTCCATAGATTGTTTGTTTTTGCTAGACCCACTCTCTCAGGCTAGAGGAATTGTTTGTGTCTGCATTGAGAATTTACCTGCACCACAAACTGGCAACTTCATTAGGGAGCCAACCCTTCTGTTTGCTTGATTGTCATTTTATGGTTTTGTGTGAACTTTCTAGTATCACAATTTCCATTTAGTTTTCTCTTCTTTACCTGGTTTATTGCACTGAGTCTGAAATTTACAGTGGCAAGTCTGGTTTTAGCCTTTGAAATTTTTTATTTTTTCCTTGAATCCACGATCAACGTATTTATTTTTCTAACAGTCGCGCCGATCAACGCGAGTTTCTCTAAAATAGTCGCACTGGCCCTCTTCTGGTGCTTGTTGTTAGTTAGGTAGTCACGTTGATTCTTGTAGGTGAAGATTAGGGTTTCCCCTAGATCATAACTAGTGTGTCTTGCCCTCTTTATTTTTGCCCCTTCGCTTGTCCTGACTGTGCTCTCCCTAACTGGAAAGCTTCATTAGCTTGTTTTATGTGCTTGTTTGGTTTACCTTTTCTTCACTTGGTTTCTTGAGTCCTTAGATGGTTTGTAGCCCTAGGGCTATAGGTCATCATCCATTTAGTTTTTTGTGTGCTCAACAAGTCATGTAGTTGGTTAGGTTGCTCCTTGGATTTCGTTTTTAGTCCTTTTGTTGCTTTTATTTCCATGTAACGAATTTGAAAAGTTTTGTTTGTTGATTAAGCGTCTCTTTTTGGGCATAGATCACATTGCTCATCTTATTTTTGGTTGAGTCTTTGCATCATTAGTTTGGAAGGAATTCTCTTTTGTGTTTTGCATTTGCTTGAGGTTGATTGTTTTGAAAAATTTTCATTGAAGTGTTTTTGAAAGATTCGTTTTATCCTTTCACTGAAAAATACATATTTCTAGTTTGTTGAATCAAAATTTTACATTAGAAAGAATAATTGAAGACTAGAGTTTCATCCTCATTTGCATTGGAAAATAAATGAATTCTCTTTACTATTGAAAGGACTACTTGAAGTGCTTGATAGGGAATATAGGAATTGGAATGAGTTTTTTATTATTTTGTTTTCAAAAAGAAAAGTAGTGAAAAGGTCATTTTGCTTTCAATTTCTTGTTTGTTGCATTGATTGTGTTTTCTACTCTCATTGGTATAAACAATTCATCGAATTGAAAGGGTCTTTTCTCATTTAGCTGCATATAGGAGTTTTTTCGAGTCACATCGATAAGGCTTGAAAACTGAGACATAATTTCAAGATAAACTTTAAAATGTATTCAATTAACCTAAGGTGCATTTGAAACCTAACGATCACATTTAGAATGTCTAGGCTAGAGATGTGTTCCAAGGTTTTTAAACCTAGAAGGTGTCATTAGCTTTGACACTAGACAATGCTAGTACGTACTTGTGCTCCCTGTACCATCATGTATATAAAGTGAGACCCCACTGGGTTGCAATCCTTTATCCGTAGGAAGTCGAATTTGCCACCTTGTAAACATGATACACCGAACACAACATTCTGGGAGATGCCTGCCCATACTTCTCAGTTCGTTAGGAGGTATTCTGCAGTTCACGGTTACCTAGTAATCCTTTTTGCCTAGATTATCCTGAGTAGTCATTTTGATCTTTTTGACTCCCTAAATATAAAATATCATCTGAGCGCTTGTCCTTTCGAGCTTATTTCAAACCAAAGGTGATAGAATCATCTTTGTTATTTTCTCGACTCTTAAAACATGAAAAAGCACTAGTTTGTTTTTGCACCTTAAAAAATTGTTTCCCACGATCATATAACATTCTGGTTAATCTTTTTCTAGACCACATCATCAGTATAACTTTAAATACATTTTAAAATCCTTGGAATCAATCTCTCCCTTCTTATTAGTTGAGACAAAGTCATCGTGGTTGAACCATCAGGTTTGCCTAGTTCCTATTCCTCTCCTCTGTCTGAAAGATCGTTTGAGGAGCCTTTTCCTGAATTGCTGCAGTCACTTGAGGACCAAGGTGTTGAACTTGGAATTGTTCTGAGCATTCAACCTTTGTCATATCATCCTCCCTCTCCCTTGGATACTGGGTCACTTTCTGACATTGGCTCGAAATATCCAGATAATCCTATCCAAACTCCCGAGAGTCTGTCAACTTCTAAAGGTCAGCTAGGATTGGTTGTTTATCCTTTGAATCCTTTGTTTGATCCTATTGTGATATCACCACAATGTTCATATAGTCTGTATGAGCTACCAGGTATTCCTTTGGAACATCTTTGGTCGTCCATCTCCATTTGTTTTCACCCATGGAATCAGAAGGCAAAATCCTAGTCTCCTCTCCAGGTCATTCAGAGGTTTCCACTCCACACACTGTTGAGGAACATGAATATCCTTTCCCTCCTGAAGGTTTCCCTTACATGGGAAGCATTCTGATCAGTGTTCATCCTAAGTTACCACGTAATTACGTTACTTTAGCTCAGTTGGTTTTAGGTACGCCTAGTGCCTTATCACTATATCACAACCCTATCTAGTCATTTGGCACTATGCCTACCTCAGGTTCGTTCATTGAGAACCTGACCTCCCAACCGATGGCACATTTTGTAGTTACTTCAGTTCTGATGCAACCCATTATTCCTAATCCTCTTGTTTCGTCAGTCCAAGTAACTAGTCTAGTTCAACCGATAGTCTCGAGTCATGTCTCTGTCAATTCTTCGATTTCTCCAGTAAGTGGATAGCCTATGCCACTGTCTAGGGGGAAAGTACGAATGTTTTCTATGATGTCTAACATAACCATTGTGAGTGGCTCACAAGTTCACATGGTTGGGATGAACCAACCCTCTTCGGGTGCCATTCTAAACCTTGCTAGTCTTGCTGGATCGAGTAATGTCCAGTACCAACAACCGAACCCAAATGGTAGACAGGCCTCAGTCATCTGCTTCCTTAGGTTCATAGGTGTTCATGATGAATACACCGATTAACGTGGCTACTATGTCAAAAGATTATCAAACACCTACCCTGACATCAATGAACGAAAAAGAAGGCACCCCTCCTTCTTCTACCCTGTCTAGTTCTGGTCCTCTCCATATAGAGTGACCTAATCCTGATTCTACCATTTTACCACCATCTCGAGGTCTGCCACGAAAGTCCTCGTACAATCCAAAAGATCGAGCCGCTTAACATTAAAACATTGTTGAAGATTTTTCTCAAGTGCCATCATCTATTTTTGCTCTCGAGGTCCTTCAAAGCTGTCCTTCTCAGTGGAAATCATTATTGTTGGATATTGGTAGTATTGATCCAAATGAATCTATTCTCATTTGTTTTGATCTGGAAAGCCACATTTCGCATTTACCTCATCAGATTTCCTTTCTCATTCAGGTGGTCATAAATGAGAAACCATTCATAGGATCGTCATCGATGAAGGTGCTTCTACCTGCATCATGTCTGCCACTTGTTGGAAGGTAATTGGTTCTCCTACTTTGAACCAATCCCCTAACAGTTTGGAAGCTTTTGACGGACACGATTCACGACCATTCGGCGTCCTTACCAACCTTGCCATTACTTTGGAGGGCAAGACAATACATGTTGAAGTAGAAATCGTTGACGCTAATATTAACTATAATCTTCTACTTGGGTGGACACTGACTCATGTCATGCATGTTGTAGCCTCCTCCCTTTTCCGTGTGATTCATTTTCCCCATCAAGGGAAGATAGTCACAGTCGACCAACTGTCGTTCTTTGCCTCTTCCTCCTCGAATGGCAATGTTCCTTATGTAAAGCTAGTGCTCCTTATGAGATTTTGGGGGTAGGACTCTTTAAAGATCCTGCCTTGATGGGTATTTTTCTGCTCCCACCTCCGCATGTTGCCGCTGTCAACATGATCTCGGTCAAGTCTAATCCTTGGGTCGTTCCCTCACCAGATATTCTTGATACATGGGGCAAGGTTATGACGCTAAGCACTGCTAAAATTAACTATGTGGAGATTGTTTTGGCTTCGCCTTCGGTATCTTCTAATCATTATGTTTTGAGATCATCTCTCGACACATCTTCTCACTCCCCATGGCTTGGTTTTGGCTCGATGGTCATGTCTATGTGTCTTGAGAAGTTCTCTTCTCCATTGCCTATTGACATGTCATTTTCTCCTGACTTTTTCAAGATCTTTTAGCTGGGGGCACCTTTATCTCTTCATAGATTTAGGTTTTTTCTCCCTCCTTGAGTTTTTACCAATTGCCCATTATTGCAATGCGGTTATCATCTTATGACTCGTAACGCTCTCTCGCCCAGGGGGCATGGGGGAACAACCTTAATCTGAGTTCTACTCTATTATTTGGCTGAGTCGATGCTTACTCGTCATGTTAATGGTAAAACTCCAATTTTCATCTTTTTTGATTGATTACCTAAGTTTGTAAATTAACTATTTCAAAAAGCACTATGCGTAGGTCATCTTGCATGGCTACTTTTGTACAATAGTGTGTTATTTGTGCAGTGAGGTTTGGTGTGTTGTTTTTCAAGCAGGCCTGCTTATTATGTTTTTACCTTCTTTGCAGATGTTTGTGTCTCTTCACATCGGTTTCACTGATGGTGCTTGCCGTAGTACCCGGAATCTATCATCCACGACATGGGCCATTTATGACCCCCACGGTGAGTTGATTGGTATTCAAGGTATTTGTTTAGGTCAAACAACTAATAACATTGTTGAGTATAGCGTAGTTATCAAATTGTTGTCAGAAGTTGTTGCTCTTGACATTTGGGAGTTGGTTGTCAACATTGATTCACAAATTGTTGTTCTTCAACAGGCAATAATCCTCTAGCCCGAGAGAGCGGGTCTAGCCACAAACAAAAAATCTATGGAAAAATTCCTTAATCTAGAATCAAATAAGAGGGCCTACCTCTTAGAACACTATTCCACTTGGTGATGATCCTACTTCCTTACTCTGGATACTTTTCATTTCCTTCCTTCGAATACCTAAAACAAACAAACAAAGAACAACAACAAATGTGATAGCATACAAATTGCATCCAACCTACTTAACAGGTCAAGGAACATTAAGCCATCAAATGTAAGATAACACTTCAATGTAGGAAATCAATCAATAGTTGTATTCATATAAGTTTAGAAAGAGATTACAACCAATGCCTTGACGTTGCTGGTCTCCTCCGACGTATCTGGCTTCCCATACTTTTGCTAGCATCTCATGGATAGCCCCAACAATGGAATTTTTAAGGCTTCTTCCCTTTAGTCTCAAACCAAACCAAACACACTATTCTCCCTCAAGTATAAACTAGAGAGCTACAAGCTATAGATGTCTTGCTAATTATTCAAACTCCAAAAATACTAAGATTGAAAACTAGAGTAGCTTGTAAAAGGAGGTGTTCATATAGCTTGGATGGAGGGGAGATGGTTCCTCTTATCATGGGAGAAGGCCTTATCTCTTGGGTTTGTTCCATCCTAATAGGGGAAAGGAGCCCAAATTACTTTCTCGGCTCCATCCAACCCAACCATTTACCATACTCATGTTACGAAGCTTCCACACTTGGAAGCTTCGACTCCATATTTAAAAGACTTGCCAAAAGAGGATCGATGCGACTGAGAAAAGGCTAAATAGCACTGTACAACACTAATCCTAGTTTTAATCTCTGCAAAGCAACGCAAGGAGGAAACTGTTCATTAGCATCAGTCTTGTAAACTGGGGTAAAAGGAAGATTGTTGGGAAATTCTGCAAAAGGGAATTGTTCTGCTCATGAAGAGGGACATGATGGGAGTTTATTGACAATGAGAAAGCATGTAGGGTTCACTGTATAGGTCCTATAGGATCTTGGAGTGGGGAGTATAGGGACAATGAAAAAATGTTGTGTAACAGATGCCCCCTAAAGCATGAAGGCCGAACTAGAGTGAGGGGTGAAATGCTTTACAAGTCGATGCATGGAACTAGAGTCCGTCATTGGAAAACCTACAAGCAAGAATAGATATATATAAATCACTGAAATCTCTGACAAAAGATACTTGAATCGTGGTATGGATGCAACCATCTAGAGAATGATCATGTAAAGAAATCTAAGGCATGGCACAACCATACAGTAAGGAGGATCATATCGAAACCAAGGTATGGTTGCAACCATCCAATAATGAGAAGGATCAAATATGAAAACTCATGGCATGGTCGGAGCCATCCATATGAAAGAGACATGTATATCAACATGATCATGTCATATCACCTTACAACCTACAATTTTGTAATCTGAGCCCAAGGTCTTGTGCTCCAACACGACCCGATCAAAGTACTAATCCTAAAATGTGAATGAATGTTTTGAAGTCGAACATGCTAGAAAGTCGCTTGATTATCGGTCAATGATGTGATACATTAATAAGCGTGAGATAAACCACCAATAATGACAATGGATCTCAAGGTACCAGCAGCACAATCCATGAAATGTAAATAAATGAATTGAAGTCAAACACTCGTGAAATCACCCGATCGAAAGCCAATGATGTGAATTTGTCATCTAGTGCGAAGAACTTTCCGTTAGGGCATGCAAGCTCTAAGGTACTGGAAGGGAGTCTCTAGGCCAACTTCCTAGAAAATGAGGTGAAGTCAATAGGAAGTGGCCGTATCGAAGGAGGGCCATGATGTATCCCACAAGATCAACACGAGACAAAGGGATGTAATGATTTCACATGATACAGAGAATTAGGAGTAAGTGTAACTGCAGAAGGACTAACTCTTGAACATATCGACGACACGACCCTGGAGTTTGGCAACTTTTGGATCCATATGATCGGTGGTCATGATGATGTGGCAGAGATCAAATGGAAGGTAAAAATGAATGACCCAACCCAGGAAGTTCAATGATGAAAAGAGGATATCCCAACCCGACACAAAGCATAAGGTGTCATGTTCAAGAGTAATTTGTTGACACAATTGATATAATTTCCCATTTTCCCCCACCATTTCTGGTAGGTACCGCAATCATTTTTTAATCGCAAGATTGAAGGGGGTAGCATGTGCTTACACTATAAGTTAATCCTTCGGATGAATCCAACTTAGTAAGTTTAATGAGCCCTAGGAAGGAGAAGCTCATGTTCTTCATGGTGATGAATCCAATGTCGTTTAATGTTTTAATGAGTCTGACAAAGGTGTAACTTGGTATCTTTTTCATGTTTAGAGAGTTTGAAAAAGACATGGAAAAGAAAACTCCACATGGTCCCTTTTCGTACATTTGTGTCTCTCGAACTTGAAAAGGTAGAAAAAAATACTTGAGAGAACCACTTGACCATTTTAGTCAAGGAGTACCTTTTTTGTAAATAGTTTATCCCGGCCTGAAAAAGTGGTAAACGTATATTGGGTGATGGAATTTCATAACTTTTAACGAGTTCAAGAGCTCGACAATCCGTTCATGTTTAAGGAGTCGGAAAAGAGCTTAAAAGCAGACCTCGCATTCTTATTCTCTTTTACGAGTTAAAAATGGAAAAATACTCGATGATCTTTTCATTTGAGTTTTACGAGTCGAGAAAAGAGATTAAACATGACTATAGTACCATCATCAGTAATCTGTCACCTATTGCTGCACAAAAGGTAAAAACATTATCTAATTTCTGAGGTAAAAATAGGTTAAAAATACTTTTAAAACCATAATATTTCATGAAAAATGAATATAAGGAGAAAAAAGTAAATAATATTTACCATTTTACCATTTTACCTTGTGTGGAGAAATTTTCACCCATTTGTGCCCTAGATTTTCAGGAGTAGATTGTGGGAGATCCTGGAGGCCATTTGACAATCTGTCAGTTGTAAGTAAGAGCCGAGACATCAAGCCTCATTTTTAATGCTTATTTTTCTTGATTTCAACCATTTTTTGGATTTCTTGAGGAGGATTTAGCAAAAAAAAATCACCCTCGGTCGGCGCGAGTTCCAGGCATGTAATTGCGCCGATCGAGGGTTATTACCTCTGTGAATCATGCCATTGGTGCTACTATTTTTAAAACAGTCGTGTCGGTGCCATGAACACAAAAATTTCAATTTTTTGCCTGGATATCTTTGATTTTATCCAAATTTATTTAGGCAAGGATGATTGTTGACTTGACTTTATGGTTTTTGCAGGGTAAACACAATGAAAAATCGTTGATTGGAGGGAACGTGAGCATGAGAACATTGATACATAGGAAATGGAAGACCCAAACTGCTTGAATGCCCTGAGGAACTGTGGGCTCCTCAAATTCTAGCTCACACCAGGTCTTCGGGATCAACCCGAATTGTTACAGTATTTAATGAGTCTCTGGGATGTGAATCAGGAAGTTTTTATGATCCGGGACCAAGAACTGGAGTTGGAAACTTCTGACATTTATTTCATCACTGGATTGTCCCGAAGAGGGGAACCAATCAATCTGTATGGTTCTAGGCCTATTGCGGCAAGTGTGAACATGTTGCTCGTAGAACATTACGCGGAAGCACTAAAATCAAAGAGTAGCAAGATAGATATCATGACTATTAGGGATCTTGTGTTGAAAGTGTTGCTGTTGACCATAAACAGAGTGGCTAGGGCTCAGGAACAACATGAGTCTAACAAGTCCAAGTTTTAGTATGCTATAGACTGTATGGCGCTGACTATCTTCAACTGGGCGGAAGCCATGAAGGTAAACATGAAGCGCCAGCTATCCAAAGCCAAGGCAAGGAACCTGAAGCAGTTCTACTATGGTTCCGTTCTAGTGACCTTCTTTTTGGAGTGGGTCCTGCTATTTCACTACTAGCTTGCTGAGGTGGAACTGCCATTGCCACGAGACCCACAGATGGTCCGTTGGAGTGCATTGATGCCTACAATCATCGGGGGCCAACATATGTCATATAAGCTCACCTTCTTTTCGTGGCTATGGTGTCAATTGTTCGTAGTAGAGTATTGGCCCTATAGCGATACCAACTGCCACGACTATCCAGATATGTCGCTCCCAGAGGGAGAATATTATGAAAATGGAGGTAAAAAAAAAAAAAAAAATTAATTTTTAATTTTTAATTGTTTTTGAAATACATGCATTCATGACATTTTGTTTTGTAAATGCAGATGTGGGACCAGAGCGTCCTGCCGAGATGTCCCCAATTTCTAGGCGCGTTGCTCGACAGTTCGATGTCGCTCCTTATTAGGAAGGAAGCAATAATGAGGAGGAAATTGTGCCGAACCTCGAGGGATTGACCAAAGGTATCCCAGAATATGTCCAGGTGGGTGACATCCCACACCAGTATCAGAGGCACATAGTGGGGTTGTCAAATCGAATTTGCTGACTGCTGACTAGTGTAGTACGAGCAGTTATGTGCTATCATGAGCACCATGCTGAGTAGTTCATAGGTCTAGCATTTTACATTTTTGAGGCCCACGAGCCACGGATGTATTTGAACACATATATTATTTTTTGGGGTTTCGATGTATGACACTCAAACATTATCGACACACACACACACACACACACACACACACACACACACACACACACACACACATATATATATATATATAGGTATGTACATATATATGTATGTTATATTTCGTTTCTTACTATGGTACAAATTCTTTGATTTTGTTTTTCACATGTTTGGCAAATGTCTATCCAACACATAATTAGCTAGTGCATATATCAATGTATTCATATGCCTAGGAATATGACGATATGTAATGTAATCAAAATTTTTCTCCAATAGACAAATAGACAAATACATTCTCAATATTTGAGGGTTTTCAATAGATTATTTGTTTATGGCTAGACCCACTCTCTTGGGCTAGAGGAATTGTTTTTGTCCGCACCGAGAATTTACCTGCACCACAACCCCAAGGTGATACACTTGGCCTAATGTATCCCTTGTCAAGCATTTCCTTCAATTGTAACTTCAAATCTACTAACTCTAGCATGCTCATCCTATACAGTGCCTTTGATGGTAGTGTTCCCCCTAGTACCAACTCAATGGAAAATTCCACTTCTCTGTGAGGTGACAACTCTAAAATATTTGTTGGAAGCACATCCTGAAACTACTACAAGATCAGGTAGCATCTCAATACCTCTACATCCTCAACATCCTTACCTTTATCACTAGAAATATGCACTGCAAAAAACACACACCCTATTTTGTGGTTTTGCTCTACCTACATAGTTGTCACCATTCTAACTGGCGCTACCTTCTTCTTACCCTACAATATTCTCTGTTCTCCATTGTCATCCAAACACTTAATAGCCTTGCCATAATAATCCACCTTAGCCTTATGAAGTTACAACCAATCCATACATAAAAGAATACTATATGATCCCAATGACAATATATTCAAATGTGCTTAGGTAGGCATACCATTCAACTCAAATGCATAAGTTATTACCCATTGATACACTAGAATGCACAAGTTATTACCCATTGATATGATCATAATGCTTGTTATAACTAGAACTAGAATAGAACCTATTTCCTATCAGGAGTATCCAAGAGCATGCCATCTTTGATCGTGTCATCCCTATCTGACCTATGCCCACCATGAGACCTACTTCCATATGACCCGTTAATTTTGTCTCTGCAATTCTAATAAAATTTGAAGTATTACTGAATTCACTTTTTCTTGTTTCTCCTGTGCCTGAATGATTCTGTCATTATCTACCTTTCAAATCCTTATTTATACCTTCAAACTTTTCAATGTGTATGTTGAGCTAGAAGAATGCCCAACACCACACTACTCAGCTGATCCATAAGGAGAGTCTGGTGAACTGCAGTCTACCATCTTGATAGTCATCTTTGATCTCTTTCCTACCAATACACCATGTCATCTAAAGCCAAAACATAACATAATAAACATACCTCAGTATAGTTCAGGAGAGGATATCTCATCTGCAAGATCAACCAGATTAGCACGATACATGTATAATCATAATCACATCAGCATATAACATCAATTTAACCACTATCCACTTACCAATGCCTAATCATACCAACCACATATCATAACCCCAAGTATTACAACTACATCTATATCAATGTATGCATAATAAAATATAAGCACTAACATGCATAACTAATGCATAACTGACATGCACTCGTGACGACCACATCCAACAACACACCATCCACTTTCACATGGCGACACAAATGCAACCATGACCAACGCCATGCATACACAACATGCACATAGACCACAAGAATATAGAACACATATCTGCAGTCGACATGAATGCATGACCAACACACCGCCCATCTAGTCCAAGGGGTGAAGCATGCTCTGGTACCAATCTGTAACATCTCCTCCCACATTTACCCAATTTAATCGGTCTGTTGGGGTAAACATGTGATGAGAGGGTACTATGATGTAACTTAACTCCCAATTAATAGTTAAGTAAGTGGAACTGATGAAACAAAACCATTCTGACCTTCCACACATGCTACAAAACCTTCAAGGGCCAAATAATCGTTCCAGGTGACCAACCCTTAAGGAAAATTGACATTTCACTGATCTAGACCCCCAATCATTCCCATGGAAAGACATGCATGTGACTGGGGCCTTCCCATTTCTCCCACAGCATGGGCATGCCATCAACTATGGACGTTTTCAACTAGTTCTGAGTCAGTGACCCCAAATAATGTGCCACATATTCAGGGCCAGGACTCAAGCCACTGCCCAGAACTTCATGAAACCTTCAGAAATGATAAATGAAATTTAAAAAAAGGGTATTAATTCAAACACTTGATCAATTAATTGAATAGAACCCTACTACCCATGATATGAATTTTGCCAACATGTAAGAAATATGCAATCTATAGGTCTTAACAACATATTTAAGAATACGGGTCTCCTACTTATATGAGATTCATAAAGAAGAATTGTTTCCTTATCACAATAGTTTCATTATCATCTATTAGGTCATATATTCATCATACATTCATTTACTAATAAAACATGATGAGATCCATACCTCAAGTTTGTCATAAAACATACTCATAACTAGCATACAACCAATAGAAATAACAAGGATATTATAACAGCCATAAAATCCACATATAATCCAATACATTTATACATGAAATACAAACGAGAAAGAGATCTTATTTATGAAAGAAAAATCCAACCAAGTATGGGAATTCCATGAACCACCTCGCCATATTCTAGGCATGAATGTGGGACTCAAAACCAAACCAAAACATGTTTCCACAGGATTTACTACAATCCCCACCAGATCACTAGGCCATTAACAAGCATGGATGCCACTGGATTTCTCCACCTATACTGTGAGGAGTTTTCCTGTCTCCTAGTCTCTAGGCTTTGTCGTATATCCCACCATATAATGGTCGAGTATTCCTAGGCCTAATCAATAATCCACCCTCTAGGATTTATCGTATATCCTTCCATTCAATCGCCAAGGATTCTTAAGCCTAATCGAGGGTACACACCTCTAGGATTTATCACATATCCTGCCATACAATGATCGAGGATTCCTAGGCCCACTGAGGCATACAAAATATGGCTTTACCACAATCCCATTATAATTAAGGGATTCCTAGGTCATATGCTCTTTATTTCAAAGACCACCTCACTCAGTTTGAAAACCATCCGACAATCTAGCTCAACCAAATACAAGAACCCATCACATCATGGCTATTCAAAAATGAAAAGTCAAGGTTGAATATCACTGTCATACATGACAACAAGAGAACCAAATGCACACATGCATGTACCATGCATGCCAAATATAGCAAGGAAATCACACATGCAAATCGATACTTGCAAGTAATCTCATTGTAGTTTCTTGATCCTACTCTTCCTTGATTGATCTTTGCTTCCTATTTTCCCTCTTTGCTTTCATTGATCCAAAGTTGAAGTGCTCCAAGAAAACTCTAAGTGTCCAAGAGTGTCGGATAGAGATAATAGAGAGAGATCTCCAAAACTGAACTGACAAAAGATACCAATTGATCCTTAGAATATTTTTTATTAATGAGGCCTCTATTTTCTTTAGTTTCCATTATTTTCCCTTCATTTTCCTCCTCACATGCAACTTGCCACATTTCACCTTCCTTTTCTCCTAATTTCCATTGTTTTCATAAATAAAATGCCAACTAATGCATGTGGTCCTTCTCCTCCCCATTTAGGAGTTGTTGTACTCTCCTAAAACATTTTTTTTCTATCCTGTAGCATATTCTCTTCTTCTTCTTGTAGCACTTCCATGTTTTCCAATAGCATGGTAGTTTCTTCTTGCAACTACCTCATCTTAACTCCCTTATTGTTTTTCCTTCTTGGTGAGGTTTTGGTCTACTTTCCTTTAGTTTTGAGGGAGGCGACCTCATTAATTTTATTCTTAGCTTTCTATAGCTCTCCCTCTTGGTGACTAGATGATCCTTCAATGGTGATGGGTGTAGTTGTGGAAGGTTGAGGCTTCCCTTGTTTGAGTCTAGAACTCCTTCTCCTCTTGAAATACAAGGGAACTTTCTTGGGTTGCATTTATTTTATTTTGACAGGTGAGCTAAGTGTTGCCAAGGTGGTAGCCACCTCTTGTTTAGTGTTTCCTTCTGAAAGGGTTACCTGTTGTTCTTGTCTCCTCCTATTTTGAGGCCTAGAAGGTTCCCCAAGGGCTTCTTTCTTTGTCCTTGGTTTTTCCTCTTCTTTTTCTTCTTCAAACTCTTATTCATTTTCTTTTGTTATCTCTTCTCTAGCCTCTTCTTAAGTAGGGCTATGTTTTGTGGTATCTCCATCTTCTAGAGATTTTTGGGATTGAATTTCAATGAAGGCCTCCCTTTCCATGTCTACAAAGTATGTCCATAATACAACGTTCTTGATATGACTCAAAGAATCCATGCAAATGAGCCTTATGATTGCATGATAAGAAAGAAACTGATGCTTTCCTTCTCTCACTCTTTGGCTCATTTCCATGATGGACTAAAGAAGGAAGTGGGGAATGCAAAGTCTACTTGGGATAAAAAATTATGTCTAGAACCTTAGCCCATAAAGTAGCCTAAACTGATAACATAAAAAACATTGATCCTCCCCTCTGTTAGTGTTTATCAATCATGTCAGTCACCAATGATCAAATGTACACTTTCAAAGTTTTTTCTTTGGGTCCTAGGAATTTTTTTTATAGTTTCAATAGGTTTTCAAATAAAAATTTGGCCATTGGTTAGTATGTCTAGGTATATTACTGCCCCCATCAAATTCATGGTCACAAATTTCCATTTTGGTCATGTCATCACTCCTTGTGATGGGTCATTAATGAAGTGTCTTGGTCACCATTTGGTCATCAAACTCATCATTATGCATACTGTAAGGTTCAAAGTTCCAAATCATTAGTTTATCAATGCATTTGATGTCATCATTCGGTCAAGTCATCAAAAAGTGTTCATAAAGAGTCATGTCATCACCTAGGTCACCATCATGGGAGTTATTAATTAGCGAAAAAAGTTTTCTAATGATTCCTATGGTAAATTTTGTTCCTTATAAAGATGTAACTATGCATACTAAAGTATTAAAGCTGCATTACACTCTCCTATCATTTCATTTTTCCAAAAGGCAAGTGGTGTCACATCATGACCCAATGCAAAAAAATGATCTCTAGCCTATAAAAAGACCATCCAAGCACTTTAATTTCTCACTTCTCTTTCATTGAGCATCTCTCCACCATCAACTCCATTCCAGCCACTAGGACATCAAAATGTCCCATCAAAAATCAATGATTTCTCTCCTTCGATGTGTTTTTGCTAGCCACGCTACGCTTTTGTAAATAGGAGGAAAACAAGCACTGCAGGGTTTATATTAAGCAGATTATAGGTTCTAAGCATCGTTGGAAAGTAAGTGGACTTTATTCACACCTCCTTTGCATCATATTTCTCAGAAAAGTCGGTGAAATACCCTCTACTAGGGTTTCGCTGTGCTTTTGGTTTCTAGAGCTTATTTCTTTATTGTAGTGGTAAAACCACCTTATTTCTTGCTCAAACACCCTCAACTACACTCAATATACATCCCCTAACATTTTCCCACGCCCATTCCCCTCATTTCCCTCACTTTCCCACAAACCCTAGCCTATTTCTACACTTTTGACACTTTCCTAGGCTAAGACTGTGTTTTGCAATTTTCTACCCCTTCCCCTCACTCATTCCTATAAATTCCACTTCCTTACACTCCATAACATCTATCCATACCCTGAAAAATTTCCTCATAAATTTATACACCCCCTAACCCCTTCATTCCGTTCCCTCTACAAAACAATCCCAAAATCAAACCCTAACCTTCCTCCTAGTGAGCTAGGGTTTTACCATGCATACTAAAACCATGGCCAATGAAAAGAAGAAATAAAATAATGGAGGACATGTCTCATGAGTTGAGCCATCTAACATCAAATAGATCAACGCCTCACAAACTCATCAAGAGGTCATTTTCTACACACAAGGACAATCTTACTTCAAAATCAATTTCTGAAGTAATGAAGATGAATTTTACAAAAGTGAAAGAGGTTTTTGTCAATCTGTTGATGGTGTTGGACCTGCCAACATGTCAACAGGATATCCCTGTTAAGAATCCTCAATTAGACCTCAGACCGTTTGCTGTAGGATTCCCAACAGTAGGTCGTAAGGTAATGCCTTGACCGTGATGTCGCACAAAAGCAAGTAGAATAACTTTGTCAGCAGTAAGGGTGTGATTAACGCAGTGAGTCAAGGAAGGTGTATGAGAGGTTCCAACACTTCAAAAGGGGAAGGAGATGAAGGTTAGTTCCAGGTTTAGAGGTATACTTCCCAACTCGGCTAGGAACACACAACACAAAGGACATGCATAGCTTCTGAAGTAGTAGTCCACTCAGATGCAGCAGTCACATCATACAAGGTAAGATAACACATACAACACTCACGAATCAGTCTGAGATGAGTGTGGCAGTTGTTACAACAAGGTTCATGTGAAAGGTCTGTCTAGTGTTCGACAGAGTAGTTGACATGGATGGTGACAACATTAACAACAAATGCAAAACATTAACAACAAGATTCATATAATTGCATGTGAATTAGTTCATACAAAAGTACGTAAGTTAAACAACCTATATCATTAAGGCAACTAGAGTAGTAAAACTACAATAAAAACATATGCATGAAAATGTGTTGTCTCTTATTATATAAATAAGTGTATGTCACAATCATACAATACATCCATGTAAACCTGCTAGCCCCAACAGTGGAACGTTACAGCCACATCTATGTGCTCCTCCAAAAGATGTACTAGCTCCATGCAGTGTAGAAGCCAAGGCACGTTACAATACTCTCCAAGCCTTCTTCAAGATAGTCTTAGTAGAAGCTTGGCCGACCAAAGAGCCTATACAATGAGTTATGAGGGACTATTTATAACAAAGGGTGGGGTGGCCCTTGATATTCCCCCTTTGCGATAGTTCAACTACCCTCATTATTCTTCACCTACTTTATGTCTGTTACATCCAACTGTTCACACTCGACTTACACTTGACATGACTCAACATTACAATGCACATGTACTCATGTGAGACAACATGGCTTGAGCAAGCCTTGCAAGACATCACTGATGCTCAGTCCATTGTGGTGAGACCAATTCTTTGACATGCTTGTGATGGTGAAGCTGGTGAGCTAATGCCAAGCTTGGTCTTCCCTGTTGGTGTGCATGTACCTCATGGTGATATCTTGTTGAAGTGAACTTTTCCCTCCGTTGAAACTAGTGCATTGGTTTGGCCCCTTCATCCAACTTGTTTGCTAACATGCACATGGTCTTCTTGGGTACGATTGAACCAGAAACACACTCATGCATAATGTCTATGCTGATATTCAAGTGTGTGCTGGTGGTCATGCACATCAACTTGCAGAAGTGCATTTCAGCCCCAGGTGGACTTGCTTCATGTCTTCACCTTGGTGAGTGTGTCGAATGGGTTGGATTGCATGCATGTGCTCAATGACATGGACGATGTTGAATCCCTTGCATGAGATCAAAAACAATGCTCACCATGTCTGCTCCATGTTAGCTACTGGGATGGATCTTTAACTTGTATGGGCGCAGTTTCATCCGTGAGTGCACGATGTGTCCACTGCTATTTCTGATCCTGCTACAACTCATTCGTCTATCTATGCAGCTTCATCTTCTTCCTTGAATTGATGTTTCAACACATGCAACTCCTTCTTTGTTCTATTCTTTGTATTCACATGATCTTCATGTCACTCTGTCACCTCATAGCTGAAGTCTCCAAAGTTTCTTTCATCATCAATGGATCTACTTGAGCTTGCAACCTTATTCTGCCTCTGTGTTGTCAACAAACCTCCTCTTGCATTCATTGCATTTGGTATGATGTCTTCAGATGATTTTCATGATGCTGCTCGTTGTGATGCTGTTGTTGTCATACCTTGATGTCCTTGTCTATGAACAACTTGATGTCTTCGTGGGTAGGCAAGTCCATAGACACTTGATCAACTGCATCCCCAAGTGCGCTCTGAATGGTGTCTTTGTCTCTGCTCTCCTGGAAACCATTGTACCTGTATTGCTGAGAGGCACATGAACACTTGCAAAACCTGGAGACATGGAAACACTCATGGCAAATAATCTATCAGTCGAAAACCAAAATGAACATGAGAACTGGTTTTCAACATACCTGAGTGCATGATCATGAAGGTTGCACAATTTTGGCCAGGAGGTAGGGAGACCGACTACCAAGATTGCACAAGGCATAGTCTAGGCTGCTAGAAGACTGATTGACTACTGGAATTGCACACTGAACAGTCTAGTCTAGCTGCTTACTACTCAGATTGTGTAATGCGCAATTCTAGCTGGGAAGGATTGCTTGCCTAGGGACATATTTGTGCAATTTCCTGGGCTAAGCAGCCACTATCCTCTAGAAATGCACAAAATAGCCATGGAGGCTAGTGTTGGGTAGGAATGTGCAAATCTAGAGAGGAAGGTGAGATTTCCTTTCCCATATTACATAATGTAGCCTTGGTGAAGGCAGAGCTTGGGCCAAGGTTGGCCTAACTCGCCGACGGGAAACTAAAATCAAGTAATTCAATGAATGAATGGTGACACTAAGTGCTAGCAGAAGTGATTAATAGTGCATGCAAAACATGAATGAAAGATCCAGTAAATAGATCAACATGCATGTGGGTGAGGCAGTTCACTGGTTGGGCGAACATTCGTGCAAAAACAGTTTCATGCATGCGACAATAGTGAGATAGCAACAAAAACTGAAATAGAGCTAGGAAAAAGTAGTATACATGTAAGTGACAACAAGCATTCAAAGAAATCAAGCAAATAGTACTCCCATAAGAGAAAACACAAAAAGCAATAGAAATGCAGCACAAGGCATGAAAACAGGGCTTACCCCAAAACAGCTGAGTTGAATATGTCGATTGCTCCTAGATGTGATGTGGGATGCTAGAGCTACAAGGTTTATGAGAGGATGAGATCTGTAGCATCCAGTTGATGAGTTTTGATAACATCAAGGTTGTGACGTTCATGCCACAAATCTAGGGGAAGCGACACTTGGTGGGAGGTTTCAGAATTGCTCCTTCCATGTAACCTCCAACTGCTAAACATTGATCCATGAAACAAGGGATGCCTTTGCATGTTGCCTTGGGAGAAACAACCCATGCATGCAAGTATATTTTTCTCAGTCTCGGAGGGAACTGGTCAACTCAGTAGGACATGTAAGAGACTGCTCGACTGCTGGAAAAAAATGCACATTTTTGGCTGGGAGCTGGGCTGGCTACCCAAGAGATTTGCACAGTTTTTGGGCAGAGCAGCTGAATTTTGCCTAGATTTGCACAAATCCTGGGCTGAACAGCCTGCTGTTGGGAAAATTTTCTCAAATCCTGTTGGGAGGGATGGCTGGCAGAATTGCGCAATCCTGGAGCCCAGCAGGCTGTTAGAGAGGACTGCGAAATTCTTGGAGGGAAGGTTGTTGCCCTAAAAAAATGTGCAATTTTCTAGGGGAAGCTGCTCAACCTATAGCTAGACCAAGTTCGGGTGAGTAGCCTTTGAGGGAAATGGATCAATTGTGATCGACAAGTTGCTTCTATGCGAGGAAAACATTAAGCTTGAGTACTTGACGAAGCAAGACAAAGTGTTGTATAGGGTAAGTAGGGAGGCTCCAAAACATGCTAAGGAAAACTTTTAGAGGTTGGTTGTAGCTGTTACATCAAAATCATAGACCAAAGAACAAAACCATCCTTTCGTTTCTACACAAGTATCATATATTGGGAGATATTCAACTTTCTTGGAGGCTTATTTCAAAAGATCAAATTTTTATAATTTAATTGCCTATTTTAGCAATGATGTTTCAGCATGAATTCTGAGAAAATGAAAATTAACTAGCCTAACATTTGATTTCCCATCTAGTCACTTCATTGGTTGTGAGATCCTTGAGAGATCCCTCTCTGATTTGGTAGGGCTAGCTACCAGATCTAAAGATTGGTTTGAGGTCAGTCTCCTTTCTCAGCCTTGGGACACTGAGGAGTGCTAACACCCTCACATGATATGTATTTTAAGATGTGATAGGCCATTTCATATGATAGGTAAGGTAGGCTCTCCCTTCTAACTCCTATAACAACCCCTGGTCGATTTTTCATGTAAACAAAATAATACCAAGTTCATGGGACACGTATTCCAAGATGAATGGTGGGAAAAACATTATAGTGGGCATCAGTTATGGATTAATAATGGTTATGGAAATTGGAAAAGGCATTGGCAAAGGCAAAGAGGAAATAATTGGCACTTAATTATGAAAATAAAGGAAAATAGAATAAAAGGGAGATGAAGCGACACAAACGTGCATGGGAGGGAAATTAGAGGAAAAATGAAGAAAACTGAAGAAAATAGAGGCATCAATGATAAAATTCACAACTTTTGTTGGTTTTATCTTTTGCTAATTTAGTTTTGTCTCTTTCTTATCATTCTCTCCCTCTCATATTCTTTCACACTCAGAGCATTCTTGGAGCATTATAGTATTCAATTACATTTGGAGGAAACAAGCAAAGGACAAGCAAGGAATTAGTGGGCATCAGAAGGAAAGGTTGGAACAATAGCTATAATATGGATACTTTGTAGGTAACAGGTTGTATGTGTGATTTCCTTGTTTCTTTTTGGATTCATATGCATGTGGTTAATTGGTTATTTGATGTCATTGGCATGGATATTTTCTTGGATTGTCAGGGGTTTCAACATTGCCTTTCTGTTTCCTTGATAACCATGGTGTTGTGGGTTTCCCACTTATTTTTTTGATCGGTACTTAGGGTCCTTATAGTTGTGGGTTGGAAAAAACGCTCTGGAGCCCTGAGCTAGCTTGGGTTCAGTTACTAGTTCCTGGAGCTTTTGGGTTGTGAAAAACGCTATGGAGTCTTGGAGTTGATTTATTAGTCCTTTGAGCTATAGGTTGGAACAAATTCTATAGAGCCCTGATTTATTTATGGGTTGAGTTACTAGCTCCTGGATCTGTGAACAACTTGGGTAGCGACTGATCTAGTTGATGTTAGTGATTTCTGGAACGTGATATGGAATCATTGTGGTGGCGGGTTGAGGTGGTTTGGCCTTTGGAAGCCCTGTTTGGTTTTGTTTTTGTTTAACCCTTATGATCCCACATTCATGCTTAAAATATGTTGCAGGGATGATTGGATGAAAGAGATATTTTGTTTAGCCCAATCTATGGTTTGGTGGTATGTTGAAGTCCTTGACTTGTTTTGAATTTTCATATGTTAATAAGAGCTATTTTCCTATTGTGATCTATGAGCACTTGTACTTATTATTATGTTGACATTATGGATAATTTGTTATGGTCTCTATTCTGGTTAAATGTTGGTTATATGATCTGATCTATCTATGGCTCTTGACATGTTTGATAAGTTAATGAATGGTTGATGAATGTGTGGGCTAACAAGTTTTATTGAAGCTATCTTGAGAGGGATCTATACCTCCATGGTGATTCTCAGATTAATTCAGACTATTATGATCATATATGTATTCATGATCTGTAGCTTTTATGTTCACCATATGTTTGACGAAATGTCTATCATGGATTAGCCATGTTTAGGTCTATTTCTAGCTTGAGTTTTGATTAATTAGTATTTTTATCATCATTGATTACCTTCTATAAAGTTACAGGTAGTTTTGAGAAGTGGTATGGAGGCTAGCTTGACAAGTGGCTCAGATCGCAGAATCGCAAGCACAAAACTGGAGGATTTAGGTCATAACCATATGGAGGCAAGCCTATGAGTGAAATTATAGCCTCCCAATTGCATGGATGAAGTGACAAGGGTGTGGCTATAGAGCTAGGTTAGTTAAAAAGGGTTCTAAATCAGGGATTAATCACCTAGGGTGGCTATTTGGCTCCTAAGTGGTAAGTAGTCCTTGAGGGATGTCAAAAAAGTTTGATTTTTCAAGCCCCACTTCCATAACTAAAACTTGGAGGTCAGGTCATATCATAATGACACTTGTCTCATGTTTACCTTGGCTATATGTGAAATTGGGTAAATGTGGGAGGAGGTGGTTACAACTCTATTCTTATGCTCAATTGCCTTTTCTTCAGGGAGGAAGAAATCATTTTTAGTTGTGATGGCTTTTGTTCTATCCTCCTTGCCCTGCCTAAATCCCAGAGCCAATGTGGTCACCCTACTATTGAGATATGAATTTAAATGGATAAGCGGCCCCCTCATAATGGTGGTGGAGGTATCTCCCCCCCGAGGTTGGATGGCCACTACAAATTCATGGGTAATTTAATCATCATACCCCTTGGTCTTCTCAAAGAACCCCATCCATTGGTGATTTGGGAAGAGGTTCCTGATAGGAGGGTGTTGGTGGATTCTTATCGAGTTTGTGGGCTCACTCGTATTGAAGCATCCTCCCATGTTTTCTACCGTAGCTTCTTCAATAATTTTTAAAAGAATTTTTTTTCAATTATCAGTTTATGGTCAGCCTAGGGATCAAAATAGAGATGAGAGGGATGGTTTTCTTTTTTGTTGAGCAGAGGAAGGAAATTATATGCCAAATTCAAAACAAGTTCACCCTTCTACTAGCATGCTCTTTCATGAGAAAAATGAGGGTTTGAAATCTTTTAATTTTTAGGGGTTTGCTACAGGATACCTCTATAGACAAAAATTGATCAATTTCTCCAAGTTTTTGTGCATGGAAGTTGAAGAAAATTCACTACTTACCCATCCCTTGGAGACTCCTTCATGGATTTGGGGTTTTGGATGAAAATTTGGACAAAATCGAGCCCTCTTCTACCTCTTGGGCCAATCCTGTAGCAACTGGTCAAAATCATGTAGAACTTGTTTCGTATCCTATAACATTGAAGTCAAATCTTGTACCAATTAGTATTTGGCAATGTAGCACCTCTATCGGAGTCTATGGATCCCTAGTGGTAGCTCCATTGAATCTTGACAATGTAGTGGCCTCTCTTACCATTTTTGAAATGAGTCTCTTGGTACAAGTGAGGCTCCTGCTCTTTATTCTTTTTTAGTTTTAGTGGTGATCTCAACACATTATGTTATCTTGCCCCCACCCTTCACCTTTGTAACCTCCTCATAGATCTGTTGGCTCACTCCTAGAAATCATCACCTTTTCTCCTTTTTCATTTTCTCCACATTAGATGAGAGAGGGAGATAACTCTACTTTAATTAATTGAGTGTGGTTACTGGACACCTTCAATCTATGAAAACATCATTCCTTATGCATTATAAACATTTTCAAACTATTATGCACTTAAAGGAATAGGTGGTGAGTTTCATACATGGGCCTACCTGGCGGTCTTTTCCTATGTGTTTAATACTTGATGTTTGCATGCTGCTTCAAAAATAATGGTTGATCTACTGACTTCTTGAAGTGTCATCATCCCATGCTTGTTTCTTCATGCATTGGCTATGTTTTGAAAAAGAAATGTATATTTTTTTTATGTGTGCTTGACTGATCAAGGCTTGTAACCATAGGGTTTGCAGTAGGTTGATAAGGTGTTGTTGTTGAAGGTGAACAATGATCTTGTAGCAAATTTGCAAAGGTCCTGTAGCTTCCTAAGATCAAGGAAATGAATCTCTAGTTCTTTAATGATGGTTGGTTCTTCATTTTGGTTCACTCAACTGTGGTCTAGTAGGGTTTGTGCATATTACTACAAGATTGTATTTCTTCCTGTAGTAGTCATACAGACCCTTCTGTAACTACAATATCCTTTATATAGTGCTTCTAAAAACACTAATAATTCACAATCAATCTATGGACAAGGATCAAAAGCCTTGGTGTGGTGAAAGTGATGAAATAAGGGGTGCAAATGGGGATTTTTTATGAATGAAGGTGGATATTTGGGTGGGAAAAAGGCCAAATGGTGTGGAGGATGGATGATGCTTGTATGGTGGACCCGTCCTCTTTTTCCTCTATCAAAAACATAAGATATGAACCCATTTTATGTCAATCTCAATCATGTAGCACTTCAAGACACTCTTGTAGCACTTCAAGAATGAGGCAGAATTAAGTGATATGGTTGTCCTAGTGATAGAGGAACTTAGGGGAATTGATGAAATGATGGAGGACATGCAGAGAGTTAGCTTAGTGGATGGAACAATGGAGTTTTGAAGCTATCTATTTGACTATTTTCCTCTTTAGATGTGGCTGGAATCCTGCAAAAACACGTTAACATTAGTGATGTAAGGGCTCCCTTGCTTTTCCTTGTTCTTTTATCTCTTTCATTTTTTTCTCTTTTTATTCTTATTCTTGTTTTTTTTTTAGAGGCTTGCAGGCTACTTCAAAATATGTTTTCAACCTACAAGACTACTCCAGGTGCCTCAAGGAGGTTTTCACCTGGGTATCTTTTCATTCTATTATTTTTTACTCTTGGACTGCCTCATAGAGGTTTTTAGCCCTAAAGTTTACCTCATGTGTTTCATGGAGGTTTTCACCTAGGCTTCTTATTTTTTTTATCTTTTTCTTCTTTTTCTTCTTTTATTGATCAAAGGCTGGATAAAATTAGAGGTGTGAGACACCCAATTATATTCATTTTCTTCCTTATTCAGATGGTAAACTCCTCCTTTGACAAAGGTCTCTTGTATATTTTCAACCAGTAACCCTTGACTAAAAGTGGAATTCCTTCTTCGTCAAATTTTCCAATTTGGACTGAGCCATTATTATGGCATTTTTATAACAGATAAGGACCCAATCATATTGTCATCAAATTTCCCTTGAATTCCTTGAATATGGAGTCATATAGCAGGGTTCAATCACCCTCTTAGATGGTCCTTTCCCTGATGTTGTTGTCCTGCCATATATTCCTCTACAATTGAAAAACCTCAGAATGCATGAGGGCCTATAATCTAAGTTCATCAAGAGCATTGATTTGTTGCACCCGCTCTTGCTGAATATTGGTGATGTCGAAATCCAGTTGTGTTTCCATTCTTAGGGTGTTGTACTCAAACTCAATGGACAACAATGCCTTCTTTCCATAAACCAACTCAAAGGCAGTGAACCCAATGGTGGTTTTATAGGTGGTATTAGAGGCCCAAGTGGCCTCCTCAAGTCAAGTTTCTTATTCCTCTTTGCCACTACTAGAAACTTTAGTCAAGATGTTCTCTAAAGCTTTGTTCATGACCTTCACTAGCCCATTTTATTTAGGATGATAAGTAGTGGTTTTCTTTTTTCCTTATATGATGTTGCTCTATGTTTCCCTCAATTAAATTTGAAATAAACTGGTTTCTTTGATTAGTGGCTATCTCCCTTGGGAATCCAAACTTGTAAAATATGTTTTCCCTTAGAAAATATGGCACCCTATTATTTTTTTTTTCTTTTACTACCTTTACTTCAGCCCACTTTGTCAAATAATTAGTGCACACAATGATGTACATCTTTTGTCTAGATGGGGGATCAATTGGTCCAATGAAATCCATACCCTACTTCTCAAATGGATAAAGAGTCACTTAATGTTGTAGGGGAATTTCATCCTTTGGTATAGTCTTTTCCATCCTTTGGAACTCATCACATCTGGCAGTGTATCTCCTAACATCTTGGCATAGAGTGGGCTAGTAGTAGCCATCTTGGAGTATTTTTAAGGTTGTCCTCTTGGTAGAAAAAAGGCCCCCATAAGGTCAATCATGTGGATATTAGAATAATTATTTCACCATAGATGGTACTACATCATCACCACTCAACCATTGGTTACCTATTGCCAACTTACTCTGATCCAAGCATAATTGAACAATCAAATTCCCAAGGTGTAACCATGTTATAATCCATCTAGGATTACACTTGATAATCACCAATATCTTGTTCCTACTCCAAAGGAATCCACATATCTTTGAAGGACTTATCACTAATGTCATCTGACCACTTAATGATATACAATCTACTACATCACCAAGTTATGTTGGTTGAACATCATATAGTTGCATCTTATCAATAACGCGTCCATGTAGCTTGCTTCCTAATACCACAAAAAATGAATCTTTGAGTTTTCCCAAACCATTACAAAAGTCAAACCTTTTGAAGATACATATGGAGATAATACATTTTGAGAATTGCTAAACAATATTGAGGATTCCAAAACCCCATCCTCCCTTACAAATCTCGTCAAGATCTGATCTAGTCCTGTTGTAGTGGCTACAACCACCCTCCAAAATTTTACATTAGCTTCGTTTTGGAACCTCCCTACCAACCTTTCATAGCACCTTGTCTTGCTTCGTCAAGTACACAAGCTTCGGTGTTTTTCTTGTAGAAAGACAACTTATCCATAAAATCCTGATGCATTCCCCTCACAGGCTATTTCGCCAGACTTGGTCTAGCTATAGGTTGAGAAGCTCCCTCAAGAAATTACACAATTATGGAGGGCAACCAATCTTCCCTCTAGAAATTGCACAAATCTCTTTGGAAGCTTGCTGGTCTCTAGAATTGCACAATAATTCCAGTCAGGCTTCACCCAAAAAATTGTGCAATTATTCCCAGCAGGGCTGCTCAGCCCAGGAACTGTGCAATCCTGGGCAGCAATTAGTTGCTCTGCCCAGAAACTGCGCAGATATCCTAGGGAGCTAGCCCGCTCCCATCCAAAAATGTGCATTTTCTCCTAGCAGTTGAGCAATATCTTGCATGTTTAGTTGGGTTGATTAGTTCCACTCGGGACCAAGGAAAATTGACTTACATGCATGGATTTCCTTTTCTCGGAATAGCAAAAGGAAACATGCAAAAATCATCCCTTGATTCAGGGAGCTATTTTTAGCAGCTGGAGGTTACATGCAAGGTTTGTTTTAGAATATTTCCTCCAAGTGTTTCTTTTTCCTAGATTTGTGGCATCTGCATCATTCTTTCACATCGATCTTGGAGCTCTTACATCCCACAACACATCCAGGACTCTTTGACATATACAGCTCAACTATTCATGAGTAAGTGATCTCAACTTTTCTTTTTCAACATTTCTATCTCTTTTTGTGTTTTCACTTGTGTGAGTGTTGTTTGCTTGATTTATTTGAATGCCTGTTGTCGTTTAGATGCATACTATATTGTACTAGCATCATTTCAGTTTTTGTTGCTATCTCACTGTTGTCGCATGCATGAAATTGTTTTTCACGAACGGTCTCTGATTCGGTGACTCTCTTCACCCACATGCATGTTGTTATATTTTATGAATCTCTCATTCAATGTTTGAATGCACAATTAATCACTTATGATTTCACTTAGTATTGCCATGCATTCACTTTCAGATTTTCTTTCAGTTTCCCATCGGTGGGTTTAGGCAGTCTTGGCCCAGACTCTGCCTCACCAAGACAACATTACGCAATCTAGTGAAGGAAGGCTCTGTCTTCCTCTCCAGAAATGCACATTTCTTCCCATGAGTTGTCCTCCAGGATTTCTTTGTGCATCTCTGAGGGACAATGACTGCTAGCCTAGAAAATTACACAATGCAGTCATTGAGCATGCAGTCATTTCCAGCTGGAATTGCACATTGTGCAATCCCAGTAGTCAACATTCAGCCTGGATTGCACATTGTGCAAATCGAGCAGCCAGTCTTGCATCCTAGACAACCCAGGCTGCCTTTTGTGGAGTTATAGCAGCCAGTCACCCAGCCTCCTAGTAGGAATTGCGTAATCTTTGCCTATCAATCCCCAGGTATGTGTTATGTCATTCTCAAATTTTCTTTTGATTTCGCTAACAAATTTCTTGCCATGCATGTCGCTTTGTCTCCAAATATTTCAGGGGTTCATTTGCCTCTTAGAAATACATGATCAATGGCCTCCAAGGGAGTAGGATCAAAGTACACTGGTGGAAGTGCAGTTGGAGCAGTAGTTGAGTGGGTGTTCGCACATCTACCGATCTATGAAGATATGAAGTTGTTTCTAGACAAGGACATCAAGTTGAAATAGAAAAAGGTCAATGAAGCATTTCCAAGCACTTTTAGGGAATACCTCGAAGAACGCTAGGTGTAAGTGAATATTCACAAGTCTGTCTTGTACCGGATTGCATGCAGATACCCCACGTTCCCATGCATGGACATGATACATTGGATCACCTCGCACACTGATCCTAAGACGATGACTTTAAGCAGTGTCAGCAGGACGAAGATTGCAACCTTTTGGGCATAGGATTACGATAATATGTATTAGATTTCAGAGCCTGTGACTATCATGGTGACTCCCTTCAGCTTACCTAGCAACAGTTCCAACTTCAGAGACATTCTGAAGAACTGGGTAAAGGAGCTGGCTAGATTCAGGATGACACCCAACTAGATCTACAAGACGAAGATACTGTGAAAGGTGTATCAATACTTGGTCATATTTACATGTCGACTATATGGCCAAGAAAGCACGAAAACCTTCCAACAAAGTTGGGTGATCATGCTGGACCAACTCGTTAGAGAGGGAAAACCATGTAACTAGTTTAGCATGTTTGTTCATCAGCTGAAGGAATAGGTAGCAAAGGTTCGACAGTCGCTTGGAGGTATGCAAGCAGAGTTCTACATGTCCGCCTACATCTTAGATGCAATCTATGCCCAATAGGTGTTCCCAGGCTTGGAGTGGGCATGGTCCCCAGTGGGGACTATTGTGAACACTTATTGTAAGTTGTTGTCCAAATGGAGCTTCAAAGGAATTATCACACGGTTGTCTGATCGTTTTTCACCCCAGTTTACAAGATAATATTCGAACAGTATCCATCCTACATATCGAAGGCAACAATGGAGGCACTAATAGACATTGCTAATTGGTATGCCTCACCATCTAGCACCTTCATAGGAATGTTCAATGTGGAGAAGCCTCCGCAATTTTTACCAAAGTTTTTCTTGGACATACTCGTCATGCAGGAAGTAGCATATCACATCTCGACAGGATTGATAGCTAGACTACACCGGAAGAAGAAGGCACCTTCACTCGCTCTTCCAGTGCAGATTGGGTTATACAAGATTTTGAGTTTCAAGCATGCAGATGTCGAAGCAGAGCAGATGAAGAAGTATCCATTTGACCTCCGAAGTTACAATCCGTATGACCCACATTGTCTTATGAAATATCATTGCACGAGAGTACAGTTCAACTAGATCCACAGGGCATTTCGTTGGGTGAGGAGGACCCATGGAGATATTGCTACAGTTTCTCTAGACCCAATGAATAGGTCGGCTTCATTGTGTATTGGTTAGGGAAGCAACGTGAAGTAGCATCCCAAAGAGCACTAGCACCAGCAGGAGCAGTAGAAGTAAACATACCAGTGTACGAAAAGGGCAAGAGGAAGATTGTTGATTGCATGGAGGAAGATAAAATTTGCAAGTTTTAAGCAGATCCACTTGTTGAGAAAGCATATTTTCCTATAGAGGCATAGAGGCAACAACACGACAAGTGAATCACACAAAGGAAGAATGAAAAGAGAAGAATGGAGGAAACAGAGAAGGAGTTGCATGAGTTGAAGGAGCAACTTCAGAAGGAACAATAGTTGTGCAAACAAGAGAGGGAAGCGTAGCAAAAATAGGTACAGCAGGGGCACAACATGTGCAAACAGATGAAACAGTTCCTGTACAAGTAGCGGACTCATCAGAACAGATGGCATCAAGACAGGGTGAACCATCATAGGAGAAGGACTTTGCTCGTGAGATAGAGCAAGCACTTCAACAGTTGGATACAGATATGGAGCAATAGGAATTGGAACAGGACACCGACCACATGCCTCACCACCAAGATGTCAACTTACCTGCTTCACTGCATCCAGAAGATGAGCAAGTCTCAAGTGACCAAGGATGCACTGAGATACTTGGAGATCAGTCAGAAGGAGAGATGCACAACATCTCATTTGACCAGTCTCAACATAGAGTTTTGCAGTCTCGTAGAGTGTCAACTTTGGATGATCACACATATCATGTGCAAGTTAAGGAATGAGTGATCATGTCAGATATGAACAAACATCCAATAACCTTGATCGATGCTACCATGGTGTATGTCGAAGCCACTAGCTCAAGTGTTCGCTTTTTGATAGCTAAGAATGAGTGAATGGCTAAGGAGAGACACACAACAAAGCAAGGAGGAGAGTTGGTGACAGCGTTTGCCTACGCAGAACTGAAGAAGGCAATACTAGATGAAGTATTGTCCCTTGACAAATTTATGCGAGCCTTGTACTCTAAGTTTGGTACCGTGCATTAGGAAGGTGTCCATCTCAACAAATGGTAGCAACAATGTGCTAGAAGAGCATGTATCTTGGTGAACTTACATGTTGCTGTTGATTACATGAAAACACGAATGATGATATATAAGGGAGTCCCCTTCACTTGCCTAAGATGATGAATGCCAGTGCGGTCGAGATGAAGGCACATATCCGGAGTGAGATTTAGAACTATGAAGAACTCCCGCAACTCATCACTAGTGTACAGGCTTCCCATGCACCTGCATTCAAGAGTATGGATGTTCTGGTGCACGCACATGCGATCCCATCTATTGGGACTCTCACCCAAGCAAAGACAAAGGCACAGGTCCAACTAGATCTTGACTCGTACTTTGACAAGTTGATGCGCATTGCCACCAGCCCAAACTTAGCCATGAGTGGAGACATCATGCACAAGTATGTTGCTGGTTCAGACACATTAAAGACATGAGCACATGCTTTCAGACGAGTTGGACAAAGGATCCTGAGTAGTGTACTCAGAGGTTGAGGCAAGAGTCAGGTTCCAAAAATATATCACCTTGGAGAACACGGACACCATCGCGGACTACTGATCTTGGCATTAGTATTTTAATTTTGATCATCACGAGGAGGTTGAAGAGTTGGACTTGCATGGTTGTCTAAGTCATAATGATGTCTAGCATGGCTTACTTAAGCCATTTTTGTCTCACATGGGTACATGTGCATTGTAATGTAATGTCTTGTCAAGTCTAAGTCAAGTGTCGATAGTTGGACGTAACATTCATATAGTAGATGAAGACTCATGAGGGTAGATGAACTATCAAAAAGGGGAATGTCAAGGGTCACCCCATCGTTTACTATAAATAGTCCCTCATAACTCATTGTAAAGGCTTTTGGTCAGCCAAGCTTTCGATAAGACTATCTTGGAGAGAGCTTGGACATTATTGTAACGAGCCTTGGCTTCTCCACTGTGCAGAGCTAGTACATCTTTGGAGGAGAAAGCGGTTGTGACTGTAACATTCCACTGTCAGAACTAGTGGTTGGACATGGATGTATTGTGTGACCGGAACTTACACTTATTAATATAACAAGAGCCAGCACGCTTCATGCACATGCTATATTGTATTCTATGCTATTCACTTTAATCTAAATGATATATGTATATGTTTACTTATGCATGCATGTATATGTATGTATGTATGTATATATGAATATTTATTAAATGTGTTGTTGGTTTAACCATCACTTTGGATTGCTAGCTAACTTTCCTTCCATGTTGTGATGCATCTTTGCTCGTGTGTTCCCTTCTTAACTGCGTGCTATCATAGGTTTCCAAGGGGCGCACTCATCTCAACCTCTGTGTGTTAGAACCTCTCATCCACCTTCCTTGATTCACTGCAGCTGTCACACCCTTGCTACCAACAGAGCTATCTTACTTGCCTCTGTGAGAAATCATAGTCAAGGCATTACCATACAAACCACTATTGGGACTCCTACACCAAACAGTCTGAGGTCTAATTGGGACTTCTTATCGGGGAGATCCCCTTACTTTTTGTCAGGTCCAGCACCATCAATAGGTCCCAATTTGAAGATATTTCCCCTAATCCAGGTGAAAGGGGCAATTTTTATAAAAATCTTGCTCTTCTCCTTAGAGGATAGATTAGGAAGGAACCTCCCAGCAACCAATAAATTTGTTGTGTCAGTAAACCAAGGAAAAATAGTGAAATAAAAAAGAGGTTCTCATCCAAAAGTTGATCATCTATCATATCCTCATTTTCTAAAGGCAATGTTAGTCTAGTAAAAAAGACTGCAACCACATTTTCCTTCCCTAGCTTGTTAAAAATGGTTATATCGAACCATTACAACAATAATAACCATCTAGTTATCCTAGCATTGACATCATGTTTAATCTTTAATATGTAATGGTTGCATGACCAGTATGAACAAAGACTTAGTACCTAGTGATATAATTCCTAAACTTATTCAAGGAGTGCACAATAGCTAAGAGTTAATTTTCAGTAACTATGTAATTAAGTTCAGCTTTGGAGAGGTTCTTACTGATGAAGTATATGGCATAGTGAAAATTTTCTTCCACTTGTCCCAAAATTTCTCTTACATCTGTTTCTGACGCACCTTTATGGATGTGGAAAGGAATTCCCAATTGGGACCTCTCAGAATTGGTGCAATGCTTAATTTTTTATTCATCTCTTCAAATGCCTCTTGACATTTATCTTCCCCAAAAAAATTTGAATCTTTAGTTAACAATCCAAACAAACGTGAAGCCAACTTTCTAAAATCCTTAATGAATCTCCTATAATATCAAACTAATCCAAGGAAACTTCTAACGTCCCTTTGTTTCTGAGGGATAGGAACCCTTTTGATAATGGAAATCTTGTTAGGGTCAACTTGGATCCCTTTCTTAGAAAGGAAGTGACCTAAGACATTTCCTGCAATCATAAAACAATTCACACTTTTTGGGACTTAGTGATATATTCAATTCAATGCATTTCTTCAAAATTTTACACATATTGGAAAGAAGTTCCTGGAAATCATTTCCATAAGGAGTGAAGTCATCCATGCAGATTTCAACTTTTTCATGAACAATATCAACAAAAATACTCAAAACTATCCTCTAGAAGGACCCTATAAGCAAAGGCCCCCCCTAAAAATGTGAAGGTGTTCTTAGCTTGTTCCTTAGGGCTGATTTGGATCTGATTATACCCACTAAATCCATCTAGGAATGAAAATAACTTCCTCCCTGCAATACCATCCAAGACTTGAACAATGAAAAGCTAGGGAAAATGATCTTTATTCATAGCCTTGTTGAGTTCCCTATACTCAACACATATCCTCCACTTCCCAGTCTCCTTGGGCACTATAACAAGATGGGACACCCACTCACTATCTGAGATGGGGTAAATAAATCTTGCATCCAATAAATTTTGCAGTTCTTCCTTCATAATGTTTTTAAGGGAAGGGTTCATTCTCCTCTAGGTTTGGCACAAAGGTTTACACCCCTCTTTAATATAGATGTGATGTGTACAAACCGAGGGATGCACCCCTTTCATTTATTTATAGTCCCCAAAAAAAGCATCAATATGTTGTCTTAACATAGTGAACAATTTCTCTTCTTTCTTTACTCAGAGGGAAGGAATGATTTTCAGAGTTTTTGTTGGGTGCAGCCCAACTTGGTCCAAGTTTTGGGTCAAAGACTCTACATTTTGAGGAGCGAAGTGCATAGAGCTGGAAAGGCTCTATTCATCGCGCAATCTTTACGGGCTTCGGGGTCGGTCAAAAGTCCCTTATTTTGTAACAAGTTTAAGGTATTAGTCCATTGTTTTTTTGGATCCATGGTATGTGGAATGTGGTCTTGTAATAAGGAAGTCTATATAAATAATATGTAATACTTTGCCGAATATAGAATAACTAACTAAGCATAGATTGTTCGTATTCTCTAACTTGAGTTTGTATTTTTTTGGGGAAGGCTCCATAGTTGAGTGCGTGGAGCCTAGAAGATTCTGCAGCTAAGTGCACAGACCACCTACAACTGGGTGTGCAAGTTAGGGAAGAGCATGTATTGAAGATTCTTATTAATAAAGAAAAAATGTTGGCAAAGTATTGTGTATCTTTCTATGTTCAGTCTCTGTTGTTATTGATATCGTTATGCATGATTTTTACTTAATTATGTGAAATATTGCATGTTATACTATTCTCTGTTATGTCCTTGCGTTAAGTACCAACCTGTGTAGTTAATAATCAGCGTGAAGTTATTCATGTATAAGAATTTGTAGGTAGATATAAGACATAAGTGAATACATGGATGCCACAATGCTCATATCCGTTTGGCTACAGAAACTTGGTTTTTCAACCTCCCATAACCTCTACGGGTGAGACTACATATCCTGGAAGATCCTAGAGATTCCTGTAGGCTTGATCTAGGTGGATCTTTAGAAAAGTACTAGTGGCATGGTAAAAGGCTCAAAACTCAAAGTGGCAAAATCTAGATCAACTTAACATCAGATGGAAGTGCTCGTCATCCTGATTCCAATGGTGTAAACAACACTCAAATCCAGGTCTAGATGACACAATTAGAGCAAATTAAAGTTTGAGTTTGAGTTGTCCAGGTGGTAAGAGAAGATGACATGGAAAAATTCTCAGCGAATGAGGGATTTCCACGTGGTAGGCTACCACTGGGTCCCGTATATCTCATATTGGTGCAAGAGGAAGAAGCATCTTAAGAATCGGCCCTGGGTCCCGGCTGCTATTGCAATATCACATATTGAAGGTCGGAGGTGGAACACGTATACCAATTGGCCCTGGTGGAGTCCAGTTGCGATGCAGTATATATCACAATCGCAGTTCGTAGGAGGGGAATGGTAGCATGGAGTGATGCTCGGCCCACGCTGATTATGATTTGCAAGGAGGATCTAGACGCGATATGTTATATGTTGTGGTTTATAAATCTCGGCGGGTCTGCCATATCACAAAGCGCTAAAGTTGGTTTGATACATTGATGGGTTCCATGCCAATTTTGATTTTTGGGGAGGAGCCGGACACGATGTATTATATATTATGATCTATAAGCTGACACGTCCATATATCACAGAAGTTTCTATTGTATTGGCTTTGGATTGCCCGCCGATAGTTAAAAGCATTGATAGTCGCCGAGCCTTAAACGCGGTTAATGGGTTTGCTATGTTTAAACAGGATTTCACTAGTTACAAGGTTGTTTCCATATAAGCTTCTGACACGATCTTGCTTGCCTAAACATGGTTATTATGTTAAAACTGCCTCGGTTTTAAGGGATGTCGACATTCTTATATATATGATTGTTGTGTCGGAAAATGGAAGGGGGAGTCAACAAATAATTCAAAAGCACATGCATGCAACAAACTTTGACCCTGGCAGTAGGTCAGACCTCACCTTGAGTAGCAAGAAGGTTCTGAGAGGTTGCAGAAGGCCTGATTATCCAAATTAGGAGTTTGGATAGACGTTTTTATGCTTTGTTTGCTAGGTGTTCAGTGGTACTATCTGTTTTTGAAGCTAGGCTCTCCATTCTCTACCCATATTTCAGCTTGGAGGTATAAGGGTTTTAATTGCTTGTTGCTTGTACTTTTATCTCTTTTGTGTAGCTAATTGAATGAAGACCTCCCCACTATTGAGCAGGGCCCAGAGACGTAGTCCAAATTGGACGAATTCCATAATAAAATAATCACTTCATGTTTTTTGAGTTCTTCTGATTATTTCTGCATTGCTTACATGCTTTTAAGTTCCATGTTTAATTAACTCTATTATATGTAATTTTGATGTATTTATAAGTAAAAGGTCTTGGATCAAGTTTTGGTATTGGTATTTGTAGATGTGAACTGCATGAGCTTATGCTAACTCGGAACAAGCTGCAAAAAGGAGAAGGAACACTTAAGTACTTTGATCCCAAAGCAAGACATGCACATCGAAGAAGAAACGTGGCCAATGAAGAAGCTCGTTGGGAAGAGGAATAGAATTTCCGCAAAGTGTTCTACAATATGGGAGGGAAAGTAGACAACCTATTCGCAGAGAATGAGAAGGTGCTTGGGCATGAGAAGAAGGATGCCGATGACCATGGGTTAGAAAATCATAAATATGGTGGAGAAGAGCCTTCTCACTCTCCTTCTTCAAGTGATGGTTCTCATCACTCTCATTGAAATTCCAGGTAGACATCTAAGAAAATGTTCTTCAAGTTAGACTTAAAGTTTGACCTGGCCATGTAAAATGGAGGGTGTAGTGCAGGAAAACTTAATAATTGGATAAGATAGATAAAGTTTAGTGCTCGATCCAGTAGATGGAAGAAGATGAGATGAAATTTCAATTAGCATCTCTTTAGCTGAGTAGCACTGCTCTCGTTTGGTGGGAGAGAAAGTTGCAGAAGGGAAGCACAAAGTCAGGTTACCTTCTGTGCTCTTGGTTTACTTTTATTTCTATGTTGAAAGACCAATTGTACCCTCTGGGTTATATGCAAAGGGAGCTCATGGATTGGAAATATCTAAGTCAAGGTAAAAGACAAAATCTGCAAAGCTTCACTGAAGAATTTCATAAACAAGCACTGAATTTGGGTATCTCATTAACAGCGCCTGAGACTATAACTAAGTATATAGGTGTGCTACATAGTTACGTCAGACCCTCATTATCACTATTCGATCCTACTACAATTGATGTGGCGAGCGTAAAGTCTATTCATCTTGAAAGCTGAGGCAAGAATGATTGAGATGATCAAGCCAAAAAGGTACCATTCAAACCTCAGCATGGAAAATTCCAGAAGAAAGGAAAATTGAAGGATAAGAAGATTGTTGCAGCCAAGAAAGGGGACGAAGTGTAACATCCCTCCCTTAATAATCAATAATAAATAATAAGAACTA
>APFE030643659.1:70625-82850 GCA_000404065.3 Pinus taeda
TTGTATTATTTTTATTAGTTCTTATTATTTATTATTGATTATTAAGGGAGGGATGTTACACGGAGCGACACCCTCTTACACTCATTGCAATAAATATGGTCATGATGAGGACCACTGCTGGAAGCTACATATGGAGTTGAGACCGAAGAGATTCGGTGGAAAGGGGAAGAAGAAGATAGTGGCAACAACACAGGGCCTTGGATCATATTTCAGCGATGAGACATTGATCATTGTCATGGGTGCAAGAGGTACTCTTTCTATTAATGATAGTTATGATTCGGTTGAAAGTACTAGTTATTTGAATGAGCCTGTAAGTAATGAGCGGAAGAGAATTGAGTTATTCCACATTAGAGTTTTCATAAAACATACAAAGGTGGAAACTTTGTTTGATTCAGGATCCCAAGAAAACTTAATCTAAGACTCCTTAGTGAAAATGTTAGGCCTTGAAACTAAGCCTCATCCGAGTCCATACCCGCTTGGTTGGGTAAGCGATAAAGCCAAATTGTAGGTCACCAAGTTGTGTAGGGCCATATTTGCTATTGCTTCTAAATTAGTTGATGAGGTAGAATTAGATGCAGTGCCTTTGCACATCTATGGAACCATCTCAGGAAGCCCATATTTATATGACAGAAAGGTTGTTTTCTTTCGACATGAAAACAAATATCACCTCACAAAGGATGGGGTAGAGTAGATAGTCAGAGCTCATCATACAAAAGTTAATGCTAGCCTTGTAAGCATAGGACATATTAAACAACTGGTTAATTCCAGCAAAGGGCGCATGCTCATGATAGTGAGAGCGAAGGAGGTCGGGATGGATGATGCTTTCAAAGGCTATAATCCTAATCATAAGAAAGAATTATTTGAAATTGTTTATGATTATGATGGATTATTTCAGGAACCAAGAGGATTTCCCCCTAAACTGTTGGAAATAATACTGACAGTGGGGGGGGGGGGGGGGTGAATCAGTATTAGCAAATCAATAATCTTTTCATCTCCATTATCAAATTTATATACGCTAATTCAGTTAAGGATACCCACGTGTATACGCAATTGTGTTTAATGCAACTAGCGTATGTCTAGTAAACTTATGATTCAGTTAGTTGATCTTCAATGAGTGCATTAGGACATTATTAACCATATGAATAGTAAGCAGGTGCAGTAAAACAAAATAGATCATCACACATAAGAAGCACACATGAACACCATGATATAAGGTGGAAACCCAATGTGGGTGAAAACCACCTGCTGCAATTCGTCTCTATCTTCTTTTAATAAGAAACTTATTTTTACAATATTTCTGTCCTAGTGCAATCTTATACCAGTACGTAGGCTTCTACCTATAGAAGGCTACAACCTTCTCTCATTCTCCAGCTTCTCCTGGAAGGAAGTTACAACTCCCTTAGCTCTTGTACTAGTTGAAGTACTAGTACGTAGCTGTTGACCTATAGAAGGCTACAACTTTCTCTTTTCTTCTAGGGACCACGTTTCATAAATTTTCAGAATGGATCCATAAATACAAAACAATCACCACTGCAATACAATCAATAAATCTGAATCATCCAAAAACTGAATCACTAAAACCCTTTCATCAAAACACAGTCTCCAGAACATAGAGCAGAGCCCAGAACTCTTCAACAACCACTAGAACCAACAACAACCTCAAACATCAAATCTCATAGTGTATACGCTACTTGACTGTGTCGAACTAGCGTGTATACGCCCTTTTACCAGAGAGAACCCGTGTACAGATCTGAAAATAATTACTTATACCTTTGCTACAATTTTCAACTTCAGATATACCTAGAACATGAGATATAAAGGATAAAACATGCATCTGTATTCAGATCTATTCATGATCATACCATATAATGATATTGCCTTTTAGTCTTCATGATCCTGGTCCATCAACCTTCATCAACTGCATAGGTGAACCCTTGGTTCAGGTCAAGAAAATCATCACAAACCCATAACCAACATACTAGATCTCACACTTCATCAGATATTCATCACTTGCACACTTATTCCCCCTTGGCCTAATGATCTTCTCCTTACATAGTCTTAGGCCTTACTCAATACCATGGTCCAAAACCACGTAGAACCAATACCTTGGACCCAATACCTGGGGTCAACACTTCGGACCAAATACCATGGACTAATACCCAAATACCATGGACCAAATACCACAGACCAAAACTTATATTCCCAACATGTACATGCCTTTCCTTCTGTAATCATGCGTGTGTATGTATACGCGACTTGGTATATGGTAAACCTGCGTGTATATGCATTATTGTCACATCGAACCTACGTATACCTCTCTGATCATTCTAGTTGTACTATGATCTGTAATTTGAGTGATTTTCCATCAAGGACAACACCTGTATCATACTTGTATCATAATGTCAACAATCTCCCCCTTTGGATTTGATGGCAACGTTCCCACCAAGTCACTCTCCCCCTTTGACATCAAGGACAAAGGGCGGACCAAGATATTCTCTCCCTTGATATGCATTCTTCTGTCCATACTCCCCTTGAGTGCATGCCAAGTCTAAACAATACCATGATAGTCATCAGTAGTTGTCATACACCATATGATCTACACTATAAGCATCTGTCACTAGCATCCAGACTTGTAACCTGCAATCCATTCTCTTGGCCAATCAACAATCAGTAGCAAGATGTGTCAATAAGCATCATCACCAAAGACTTCTAACCATAATGCATATGCTCCCCCTGAGCCTGTGCCAACCATCATATACCATGAACGAACCATTTCTTGAGTCTGTTCTGCTGCTTTTTCCTTCAGAGCTCCATATACACGACTCTGCAGCCTCTAACTCATGTATATACGCGACTTATCTTAATAATATCTGCGTATGCAAATTGGAATACTAAAGGTCTACACTTTCAGTTTCCCTTGTGTCTGTTATGTCAGCTAATTAAGTTATGCCACATCTTTCTGTCTCTAATTTTGTCTTCTTCAATACTTGGAATTGTGATGATGTATGATCCTCATGCTTTGGAGTTCGAATTTTTCTCCTGCATTTCGTTACTTTATGTCCAAACTTGTTACATGCATAACATCTTACATGTTTCATATTCCTCCTATAGTAGTCAATGGATTTGTGACCAAACATATTGCAAGCAAAACAATATCCCTTGAAATACCTGGAGCATGATGATCTTTCTGTGTGATGGTCTTGACTCATTTTTCTTCTACATCTAGCTGCAATATGTCCAAAGTTACCACATACATAACATTCAACATTATTCATTTGAGGAAATAATTGACTATCATTTCCATAGTTAGGAGGAAAACATCTTCTTTGAAGAATTTCTTTCCTTGGTTGTTTCTGGGGTTGACCACTTATCTCTTTGTTGATCATTTCAGATTTTGCATTAGAATTCCTTTCCTCACCCTGTGAGCTAGATTCACCTTCGACAGTTTCATAAAAACCAAGACCAATTTTGATAGTAGGGGATCTTTGACTACTAAGAATATCATCCAAAATCTTAGTACTGTCTTGAAATTGTAACAGTTTATCCTTTTGTTTCTAATTTACCTTTTTAAGATATTTACCTCAACCTGATGTTGTTCTTCCTTTTCTAGATATTGCTTCCTTATGTTTTCTTCAACTTTTCTTCCTTCTTCCACTTGTTGCCTTAATTTGAGCACTTCATGTTCTTGTTCTTCAAGAGCTTCTTTATTCTACTTCTTTGATTATTTAAGATCTTCTTTTAGAGAGAGGATCTTATATTCAAGTCTCTGAATTGTTATGCTCTGATCTTTTACTACATCCTGCAGTTGCTCCCTTACTATGGTTACTATCTCCATCTGTTCTTTTAATCTGGTAACTTCTTCTGTTTCTACGTCCTTATTTTCGTATGCCATGAGAAGTCTAATGTCTTAATCACTATTATATGAGTCATTACTTTTATCATGAGTATAATAACTTCTATTACCTTCTTCAGACATCTTTCCTTTGTTATGAGGGCATTTAGCAGTGTAGTAACCAACTCTACCACAAGAAAAGCATTTGAAAAGTAGCTTACCTTTGAAACTTCCAGATCCCCATTCAAGATTATTGACAAAATTTACCTCATATTCTTCTTCTGAAATGTATCTTGATTCACTGAGTCTTTCTTTTCGATTTGCTGATAATTTAAATGTGGCTTCTCTCATATCTGATGGTCCTCCTTTTGTCATCTCAAAAGCAGTTAAGATTCTGTGAAGATGCGCCATAGTGATTTTCTGCAGATCCTCCTTTTCTTCTATGGCAGACACTTTGGATTCAAATTTAGTAGACAAGGATCTCAAAACTTTCTCAACTAAGACAACTTCCTTAATTGCTTCACCCAGATTCCTCATATAATTGACAATCTCATATATACGTAGGAAGCAATTAGCTATGCTTTCATTACTATGCATCTTAAGAGTTTCATACTATATTCTGAGAGTTTGAAGCTTAGCACGTTTTACCTTATCATCTCCTTTGTAGCTTAGAATGATTTTATCCCATATTTATTTGGCTGATTTGAACTACATGACCTTGAAAAATTATGATTGTGACAAACTTCCCAATAAGATAGTAACAACTTTGGCATTGAGTTCATATTGCTTTCTACCTGCCGTATCTATAGGAATTGCTGATGTATATGTATATCCTCCTTCCAAGATTCCCCAAAAATCTGTTCCAAGAGATTGTAGATATGTTGTGGTTCTTATCTTCCAGTAGACAAAATTGCTCCCATCGAAGATTGGTGGTCTGATGGATCCCTCTCTTTCTTGATTACTCATCCTGATGGATCTTCCTTCGAGTGATCAAGCTTCTTCTGAAGGACCTGCTCCAATACAAATTGTTGGAAATAATACTGGGGGAGGGGGGGGGGGGGAATCAGGGTTATCAAATCAAAAATCTTTTCATTTCCATTATCAGATTCATATATGCTAATTTAGTTAAGGATACCTGTGTGTATATGCAACTATGTTTAGTGCAACTAGCATATATCCAATAAACTTATGATTCAGTTAGTTGATCTTCAATGAGTGCATCAAGACATTATTAACCATATGAACAGTAAATAGGTGCAGTAAAACATGACAAATCATCACACATAAGAAGCACATATGAACACCATGATATAAGGTGGAAACCCAATGTGGGTGAAAACCACTTGCTGCAATTCGTCTCCATCTTCTTTTAATAAGAAACTTCTTTTTACAATATTTCTATACTGGTGTAGTCTTATACCAGTACGTAGGCTTCTACCTGCAAAAGGCTACAACCTTCTCTCATTCTCCAACTTCTCCTGGAAGGAAGCTACAACCGCCTTAGCTCTTGTACTCGCTAAAGTACTAGTACATAGGTGCTGACTACAAAAGGATACAACCTTCTCTTTTCTTCCAGGGGCCGTGTTTCATAAATTTTTATACTAGATCCATAAATACAAAACAATCACCACTGCAATACAATCATTAACTCTGAATCACTCAACAACTGAATCACTGAGACCCTGTCATCAAAACATAGTCACCAGAACACAGAGCAGAGCCTAGAACTCTGCAACAACCACTAGAACCAACAACAACCTCAAACATCAAATCTCATAATCTATATTCTACTTGAGTGTGTCAAACTAGCGTGTATACACCCTTTCACCAGAGAGAACCCGCGTACAGATCTGAAAATAATTACTTATACCTTCGCTGCAATTTTCAACTTTAGATATACCCAAAACATGAGATATAAAGGATAAAACATGCGTCAGTATTCAGATCTATTCATGATCATACCATATAACGATATGATCATGAATAGAACCAACAACCACTAGAACCAACAACAACCTCAAACATCAAATCTCATAATGTATATGCTACTTGACTGTGTCAAACTAGCATGTATACGCCCTTTCACCAGAGAGAACCCGTGTACAGATCTGAAAATAATTACTTATACCTTTGCTGCAATTTTCAACTTTAGATATACCCAAAACATGAGATATAAAGGATAAACCATGCGTCAGTATTCATATCTATTCATGATCATACCATATAATGATAATGCATTTAGTCTTCATGATCCCAATCCATCAACCTTCATCAACCGCATAGGTGCACCCTTGGTTCAGATCAAGCAAAGCATCACAAACCCATAACCAGCATACTAGATCTCACACTTCATTAGATATTCATCACTTTCACACTTACTCCCCCTTGGCCTAATGATCTTCTCCTTATATAGTCTTAGGCCTTACTCAATAGCATGGTCCAAAACCACGTAGAACCAATACCTTGGACCTAATACCTGGGGTCAACACTTTGGACCCAATACCCAAATACCATGGACCAAATACCACAGGCCAAAACTTAGATTCCCAACATGTACACGCCTTTCCTTCTGTAATCATGTGTGTGTACGTATACGCGACTTGGTATATGGTAAACCCGCATGTATACACATTATTGTCACAATGAGCCTGTGTATACGTCTCTGATCATTGTAGCTGTACTATGATTTGTCATCTGAGTGAGTTGCCATCAAGGACAACACCTGTATCATACCTATATCATAATGCCAACATAAACGAGAAATCCAACATGAGATCCATTTACAATAGGCTGCTCCTTTACCAAATGTTGGCATGTATAGGATGGATTCTATTGAGATGGAGGAGATCAAGAAACAGGTGTAGGAACTATTAAATTAGGGAGTCATCAGATCGAGTTCTTCTCCTTGTGGCTCACTGATCATGTTGGTTCCCAAGAAAGACAACACATGGAGAATGTGCGTAGATTATAGGGTGCTGAACAAGATCATGGTGAAGAAACGATACCCTCTCCCTTGCATTGATGAATTGCTAGATCAGTTGAAAAGTGTTGTTTATTTTACAAAGCTGGATTTGCGTAGTGGTTATCACCAGGTTAGAATTGCAGAGAAGGATGTTTGGAAGACTGCATTAAAAACCAAACAGGGGATGTTTGAATGGATGGTGATTCCATTTGAATTGTGCAACACTCCAGTGACATATATGAGGGTAATAAATTATTTATTTAGGCCTTTTCTTCATAATTTTTATCTTGTATATCTGGATGATATTCTTGTGTATAGTAGGACATGGGATGAACATGTGTATCATATAAAGAAAGTGCTTTATTTAGGCAACTTTATCGGTAATGGACAATTAAGGATAGATCCCTCTTAAGTGGAGGCAATTATGAATTGGCCTGAGCCCATGAATGTTACAGAGGTTCAAATTTTTCTAGGTGTGTACAATATTGGAGAAGCTTCATTGCAAATTTATTTGTTATTGTAGCCCCCTTGCATGCCTTGAATAGTGTGAAGCAAGCCTTTCAATGGGGAGGAAAAAAATAGAAATACTTCAACACACTAAAAGAGAAGATTAGCACAGTACCAAGGCTACCCTTACTAGACCTTTAGCAACCTTTTGAGATTGAAATAGATGCCAATGGATATGTCATGGGCGTTGTATTGATGCAGCAAATAAAGCTTGTATGTTACCATTCAGAGACTTTCTCCGAGGCTGTTTTGAATTATCCTAAGTATGGCAGGGATTTGTATACTTGATCCAAAGTGTAAAGAAGTGGAAACACTATCTGATTAGCAAGGAGACCATCATCCACACGGATCATCAGCCCTTGCAGTATCTTCAGTCACAGACCAACCTTCAGCAAGCCCGTCACTTCAGATGGATGGGATTCTCCAACAATTTCATTTGGTAATAATATATAAGAAGGGTGCCAACAACAAAGTAGCATATATGATTTCTCACCCTCCTATTTCTGCATCTGTAGTTTTGCAAAATGTTTCTTTATCATTAGAAAGTTATGTTGAATAGTATGCTAACGATAGTGATACTAAAGAAATCTATGCAAAATTGACTAATGGATTGTAGGTGGACAATTATTACTTGTAGGGAAATTTATTGTACCACCTTGGAAAAATGAGGATACCTAGTGATGAAAGGGTTCATGTAATCAGAGAGGCTCATACCTCTTTGGTGTCTGTTCATTTTGGAATGAGAAGAATTTATGTCATTTGCAGAGGTTTTGTTTTTGGCCTCATATGAAAAACATTGTGACTTGCTTTGTAAAGGGTTGTGTGTTGTGTTATGTTTCAAAACCCTCTAATAGAAAACTTGGGTTCTACACACCACTCCCTATTCCGAGTCGACCATTGGAAAGTGTGTCCATGGACTTTGTAGGAGGTTTTCTTATGTCTAGGAAAGGTCACGACTATTTGTATGTCATTGTCGATCAGTTTAGTAAAATGTGTATTTAATGCCTTGTAAAAAGAAAGTCACTACTGAGCAAATTGCTTTTCTTTTCTTTCAGCATATTTGGGTCCATTTTGGGTTTCCCACATCTATTGTGTCAGATCGAGACTCTCACTTTCTTGGGGAGTTTTGGACCAGCTTTTGGAGAATGATGAACACTAAGCTGAAAATAAGTATGACATTTCATCCACAGACCGATGGGCAGACAGAGGTTGTCAACCTCACTGTGGTACACTTGTTGTGAGGCTATTGTGGGAAACATCCCAAGTTGTGGGATGAACAACTTCCTTATGTCCATCATGCATATAATGAAGCAACACATTCATCTACATAGAGCTCACTATTTGACACATGTTTTGGCTATCTACCTATAGATCCCTTAGACATGGTCTTTGGGAAGGAGGAGGATAGTAATGGACGAGATGATAGGGAAAAAGCATAGAAGTTCATTTAGCAGATATAGGTGATTCATCAGGCAGTGTAGGAGCAGTTGGAGAAGAGTCGAGCATGGTATAAATCTCGACATGATAAGCACCGAGTTGACCATCAGTTTCAAGTTGGGGACAAGGTATGGCTCCATATCAGCAAGGATAGAATGAAGGGAGAAGGGAAGAAGTTGAGACCCATCCGATATGGTCCCTTCACCATATTGGCAAATGTTGGAGACAATTCTCTTCATCTGTACTTGCCTACTTATATGCATATGTACTCAGTGGTAAATGTAGAAAACCTGAAGTTTTATGAACCTCCATTGATTATGGATACCGAGGAGGTTGCACAGATTTCTACAGTGGATGATTTTGCACTAGAGTATCTAGATAAGTTGCCCGAAGATATCATACTTGACCGGAAAACTAGAACTTCACAATGGGGAGATGTGGAGTATATTTGTGTTGGCTTCAAAGGAATGCATCCAAGCAAATCTTGGTGGATGGAGAAGGAAAAAGTGAGGGAGAAATTTCCTCACTTGCCAATTGGATGAAAAGTCTTTTGGTGGTCCAAAATATCTTAGTGGGTGTTGGCTTGAGGGGGCCTAACCTAGGTTCAATATTAATTAGCCAAATAAATCCCTACACTATTGGCCATTTCAGCATCAGCCCGAGGAGCGTGGACCGAAGTCTCACCTGAAGCAGTATGGGGGGATGTTGGAACCAAATTTCCACACCCTGAGATGGTTGTGATGTTGTTTTATTTCTTCTATCCCTGCCTTCGCACATGTGGTCCCATTCTAGGGCTTGTAAGACAAACTGTCTATTCTAGCTTTCAATACCTTTATGAAAGTATATGATCGACCTTTGCATAGCCCTAACCTGGGGCTCAGGTAATTTCACACTATTATGGCATTGCGCCATGTAGATTCCTTAATTACCCTAAGTGACTTGCTTATCTTGTCAACTACTTAAAGTTATCACCATGCAAGAATATATTCATAATTGCGTTCAATTTTTCAATGTAGTGGCATTCATTTGTGCATCATATAAGCATACTAAAGGAAAGTCATACAAAAAATATCCAAACTCATCGATAGAACAAAGACACAGAAATTGCAGAATAACTCCTTTTATTAATATCTTCCAAGTGTTTACAGACTCTGTCCACCCTGTGCACACAGTTGCAGGGGTCCATGCACTCAGCTGCGGACTTCCACCCTAGGCCTTTGTGCACTTAGTTGCAGAGCCTCTACCTATGCTATAACCCAAGACTTAGACTTCTTGCTCTAAAGCTATGACTCTCTTACATGTTCGGTCCCTCTAACTACTTAGAGCTTAGCTCTTTCTATACAATCCCATGGTCCGCAGACCATGTCTAGATCTCTTATAGCCGACTTTACTTTACAAAAATAAGGGCGGACTACCTTTGTGACACATAACACCTTTGTGTGCCGCAACCACAAAATGTGAGTCTCTACAATAATATTACAAAAATTTGACTTAAACATGGGCTTTTAGCCCCAAAAATGCCCTTGGGGGATCTCACTCCCAAAGGGCCCCCAACACAAACATCGTGACTCGCAATGGAAAATTTTAGGGGCTAATGTTCACCCACTCGACTAATTTTCCCTGATTTTTCCACAAAAAAGATTTGCCAATTTCCAATTTTATAAAAGACGATTCACGCAAATTTTAGAATATAAAATTATTTTACCTTAAAAGTCACCAACATTATATAGAGACTATATATAAAATCATTATAAATTTGAATAATTTTACAAATATATCAATTAACAATTTATAGTTTGCATATTAGGGATTAGTGAGATTCACTAATGTTTTTAAAGTTCAAGAAAAATTTTCATCCTTAAAATTTTCCTTGTGACTCACCCTCAAGTCACTCGGTAGGTGTGGAGATCTTTGTGCGAATCCCATCCAGCTTGACCCTGATGACCGCAACTTCGGTTGTGCACTAAGTGGTTGCCTGCTTCACATCTTCGACTACCTTCTCAGTTAGTGCCCCTGCGTTGTCAGCCTAAAGCTGTTGTTGCGTCACTTGCAAAGTCGCAAGCTTGCCTTCAATCTTTCCTGTGACTGTATAAGCTTCCTCTAGCCAGGGCTTTAGTCGTGCCTTCAACACTGATTCCTTGTGCAGTGCTACGTCCATATGTTCCTTCAGCTGCTTGGCTTCCTGCATCTTGGCTAGCCTCTGTGTTAGCGTGAAGGATCGCGTTGTGCCCTTAACTTCGTCATAGTGCTGTTGGAGTTCACGCGCCTTTGTTTATAGCCTCTAGATGTTTGGATCCTCCTGCAAGCCAGTCTGGACCTCAAACGATTGTTCGAACAACTATGTGCAGTTTTCTACTACACTCTCCGCTACCGCAACTGCTTCTATGACAGTGGTCGCCCATTGTTCCTTTACCTCTGGCAGTATTGAAGGATGAGCCCTCAATTCAAGCTCTGTAATCTATAGGTTCAGCTCCAACTGAACCCGCGCCATCTTTGTTTGAGTGTCGCGCACCCCTGTGGCCAATTTGTGGATGCGGACCTCGACTGGCTCCTCCTCTAGAATTGCCAATTTTGGGACCATTCTATAGGCCTCCTTGATTACCTGTATGACCTCTTCTTCTGGCTGGTCACCTTGGTCTTGACATTCTCAGAGATTTAGGGACCTTCACTAATACTTGGGCTACTTTCGGGGTAGCTACTTCGATCCCCATATTAATTTCCTACACATTTTCCTCAGTGGCCACTCCTTCGGTGTTCATAGCTTTTGCACAGGTTGACATTATGCTTTCACCAGTGCTTGTATCTCTTTTGGCAATTGTTCAAGCACGGAACTCACTATCAGATCTTTAAAAAATTCATAGTTTGTGTCCACTTGAGACCGCAACAACTCAATTCTCAAAATGCCAAGTGTTTTTCATTAGGCAGCCACTTGTAATTTATAGGGCAATTTGAATTCAAATCCGACCATTCCCCCTACAATCGGTTCATTAATGTCGGATTGGCAGCAGATTTTCAAGGATCTAAGCCATAAATTTTGTCTTAAATGTCAGCCACCCACTCCATTTGGCCTCACTTCCACTATTTTTTCATGAATAGTGACTTTAACAGTCACTTTCTGGCTGACTTGCACGAATTCTCCCTAGGTAGTGCAGCTCCCTCCACGATGTTGCAGACCCAGTGACATGTCCTTGCTCTACACCATATTCCCATCGCGCAGCTCCCCCACCTAGGTAGTGTAATTGATAGTCTTGTGCCTCCTTTCAACTACCTGGAGCACTGAGAGTCCTAGGGGTGATTTTAGGGGCGAATGTTCGCCCTTTGGCGAAATTAAGGGGTTTTAAATTTTTAGTGGGCGAATATTTTGTATCATAGTACATTTTTACAAATCACCTCAAATAGCCCACCTTATTTTAAGGGAGAGGGTAAAAAAGGTAAATTTAGCCCTTGAAATTAGGAGTTACAACCTTCGATTCGCCCATTTTCAAGA
>APFE030643659.1:85174-121939 GCA_000404065.3 Pinus taeda
TTGATAAAATCGCCTTCCATTTTTCCTATATACCATGGAGATTCGCCCATTTATTATACATGTGAATTTAGGGGGGTTCTTAAAATTTTCCCTGACTGAGACTGTGCCACTTTCATTTAGTCACATGGTCAGACCGTCGGCGTATGGTTTCAAGCGACTGTAATTCACCTTTCTTGGGAAGGGTTCTCCATTTAACTTGACCAACTGTACCACTCCTCCATTAGTAATCTCCTTAATAACATAAGGCCCTAACCAGTGCACACTAAATTTTCCTGGAAATTTATCAAACTTACTATCATACAACAAAACCATATCATTTAGCTTAAATTTGTGCAACTTTATGTGTCGATCATGCCATGCCTTTTTGTGCTGCTTTTGGACCTGCTGGTGAAATCCAGGCAACAATATTTCTTGTTCGAGCTCATCCAGTTGTGCGAGCCTCTCTTCCAGAGCTCCACAATCTGTCATACCCGTGGACACTACAAGCGTAGATTAGGCATGTTGTATTCCATAGGCATTATGGCTTCCACCCCATAGATAATCCTGAAAGGGGTTTGTCCCATCAACTTCTAGCATGTCATTTGATAAGCCCACAATACTAAATGTATGCGTGGGTCCCAATCACTTCGCTGAGCATTGCAAACCTTGGTCAGCATGTTTTCAAGCACTTCATTGAATGCCTCCACTATCACGTTGGCATGTGGGTGATAAAGTGTGCTCTTCTGGTGATATACCTAAAATTCATTTCTTAGTGCTTTCATCATATCATCTAGGAAGTGCATACCACGATCACTCATCAAGATCCTTGGACATCCAAATTGCGTTAGTACATGCTCAAATAGGAACTCCACAGCCGTCACATTCGTGCAATCCTTCACTGGCTGCGCTTCTACCCAACGAATCAAATACTCCGTCGCAGTGATAATGTACCTTGCTCCTATCTTCCCTTGTGCCTAAATGGGTCCTACAAAATCTATCTCAACACTTCTTGAAGGGTTGCAACGTAATTTTTAGATTCAAAGGCATTTCATCCCTCCGTGATGGCCTGCCCCTTCTTTGACATACATCACACACCTTGCAATATAATTTTGAATACTGATGAAGGGTTGGCCACCACAAACCTGGGCATAAAATCTTCTATGTGGTTTCTCTCCCTACGTAATTTCCTCCCACGGTGCCCCCATGAGCGTTAGTGGGGATATTGCTTCCCTCAAACTCAAGTACATACCATCGCAATATCTCATCAGTACCATTTTTTACAGATGCCCAGAAATGACAGAGAAATCTACTGCGCGCACCACTAATTCCTTCTTTTACTAGACACTGTATCCTTAAGGTGTCATTCCTATAATTAGGAAGTGTATTATATCATAAAAATGACCATCTGTGACATGCACTACAAATAGCTAAGCATCAGGCAATCCTTCTTCCAAGTTAGTAGGTTTCTCCCTTGTTTCGATGTGTGACATGTGGTCTGGTCCTGTGTTCAATCATCCTAGCTTCAGAATAACTTCAAAATCATACTCTTGGAATAATAAGAGCCATTGGCAGATTCGTCCCCCCAACACAGGCTTATTGATCAAGTACTTCAACATGGAGTGATCTGTATATATCTTAAAATGGCCTCCTAGCAAGTAGTGCCAGTACTTCTGGAGCACATACACCATAGCTAGCCCCTCGCACTCAGTGGTAGAATAGTTCTTTTCTGTTTTGGATAATCTACGACTTGCGAACACGATAAGATGGTCCATGCCTTCTCCGCCAGCCTGTGTTAGTGTTGCTCCTAGTGTTATACATGATGTGTCGACATGTACATGGAACTCTTTCTTCTAGTCTGGGAAGACTAGAAACAACGCGATAACCATATTTTCTTTCAATATATCCAAGATCTTCTTACAATCATCATTTCAGCAGAACGTGACATCCTTCTTTAACAATTTTTCCATAGGCGTAGTTATCTGGGCATAACTTTTGATAATTTTTTTGTAATATCCGATATGTCCCAGAGTAGCAGTGCAATTGTTTCACATTCCTTGGCGCTTCCAAGTTCACTATCACTGCGATCTTCATGGGGTCTACCATCGGTCCTTGTTTGCAAACCACATGCTCCAATAGGTTCCCAAAAGGAACACAAAACAGACACTTCTTGAGATTGAGCGCAATCTCGTATCTTCAACAGGTATCTAGCATTAGGTGAAAGCTTTCTACATGGCACTTAACTAGGCCAAGTATAGTCCAGTCATCCAAATATACCTCCAGGAACTTATGAATAAATTACTTGAATGCCACAACAACCATGCGTGAAAAGATTGCAGGCGCATTCTTCAATCCAAATGGCACTATAGTGTATTGAAAACAACCCCACTCAGTCGTGAAGGTTTTCTTGCTCCTATCCTCTAGCGTGATTTTGATTTGGTGGTATCCAGAGAACCCATCAATGAAGGAATATGCTTCCTAGCTGCCTACATTGTCTAACACTTCATCCGTGAACGAGGTTAGGAAAGAATCATGCACATAAGCTTTATTCAGTTTTCTGAGATCCACACATGTCCTTATCTCATCCTTCTACTTCTTCTCTTGCACCACCATTGGGCTTTCCCAATCAGATTCTTCCACAGATTCTATGATGTTTGTTGCTAGAATCTTGTCTAGCTCTAAGTAGACCTTCACATTGTATTTCGGATTGAGATGGTAAGGTCTTTGCTTAACTGGCTTCGCATCGGGCTTTAATGTGATCTTCATCATTCCTAGGTCCCCAATTATTCCTTTTAGATCCATAAACTTGGTAGGGAATAGGTATTGGTATTCGTGGAGCAATTCATCGACCTTATTCACTGTTGTGTCATCCCAGTAGTCTCCAATCTTCAAAAATTTGGGTTCTACCTCCATACCAATGTTCACTTGTTTCATTTTCAATGATGCGGTTATGTCAGGGTTCTCAACCTATGGTCCTAGAACCGTGCCATGGACTTTTGTTTCTGGAATGTTAATCTTTCACAGATCCTTGTCCTCTTCTTTAGAAGTTACGTTATAAAATTCTAGTGTGCAACTCATCTGAGTAGCCCATTCGGGTTGAATTAGGTCTAAAGGATCCTACAGTATCCTAAAGATTGTTGCTTTTACCTCCTGTAGCACTTCATCAATACTATCAAACCCGTCCTCAAAACTGAATGTCATAATGAATCTTTCGCATTGGATATCCCATTCGCCTGTCCCATGGCAGAGCTCTATTTCTATATACCAATTCATTGGGATAACATCCAGGGTATGACATAACAGGTGCACCCACTTAGGTTGGGGCTTTTCCCCATAAGCCTACATCCATTTGGCCAGATGCACATACAAATCATTCTTCCCATCGTATTTGTCTATTAGTCACGTCTTAGGCTTCCCAAATCGCGTTCTCATCATACTCCTACATTCACTTTGTAGAATTTTTTAGATTTTTTCCTACAAATCAACTAGCTTTGATACCATGTAGAACTTTTCTACAAATTAGCTAGCTCTGATACCATGTAGAAATTTCCCACCTGTAGATCAACCTAGTAATGCAATGTACTAAAGCAAAACACTTGATCTACTTCTACAAACAATTTAGTGGAAGCTTAATCAACCATGAGCATCATCAATAAGAACACATATAACTGATAAGAAGGAATCAATTGTTTATTAAGATGTAGCCATGATCTGACTCCTTAACTTGTCCTGACGATGAACCACACTAGTTGGTTTGAAACGTGTCGACAAAGGCCTTTCTACATGTGATTTATGTTGAAGTTATTCTTATAAGAAGGAATCAATCACACATAACACATAAGGATTTACCCGGGGAAAGCACCTACCAAAACCCCATCTCTGTATTATCATACAAATGGAAATATAGTCCGGATTACACAAAGCCTTAGCTTGGAAGCTATCCAGCTCTCAGTACAATCCCTCTGCTGCTCATAGACAATCAAAGGCTTCTCACAAACCTTCTCCTCTGCCCTCCAAGCCTCCTATTTCCTTGTGCAATTTCCTTGGGGTCCAGTGATGTCACATGTGTGAATTGGCCTCTTCACACACTGACTAACCTCTGATCTAACTGCACAAACCTGAAGGAGATAAATCCTTATCATGGATGAGCTTCCTTTATAGGAAAAATATTCATCCAACTGATTGTACACTGTCCCTTATTTGATCTCAACTGGGTCTCTAACATAACTGACATGCATCAGTTATCCATGAGTGAATACACAATTATCTGAAAATAATAGTTGTCACATGCATGCAAGCATCAACAAACTATATCTCATTAATTTAACAACTTGTTAAATTAATCTAACTGAACTTGAATAAGTTAAACTAAGTCAACTGATTCTCTCAATATAGAACTCATCCTTAATTCTTCAATCAGTGGAGGAAATCAAGGACACATTCCCCAATGCATGGAGAAATAATTGCATGTTCTCACAAAGACTTCAAGTTTGCTTTTCCTTAACTAATTAACTCATGGAGATTAATTAATTAATATTTCCAACTGCTGTTAAGACCAAAATTAATTTTACTTCCTATAGATAAACTACGGACTGCTATAAATAGGAAGGGACCCAAAAATGCTATTTTTAGAATTTTCTATTTTTAGCAGTTTCACCTCTCACCAATGTGGCCAATGACCTCACTGGCCAAACTATTATTTTTAGACATGTTATTTTTAGCAGATCTATTTTTAGCACATTCTAAATTTAACATTTCTTGTTGCACAATTTTTCAACACTCCCTCTCAACAAGAAAGGCTTCCTCTCGAACCTGATCCTGTAACTCTAGAATGTTCTGCATGTAACACATCTACCCAGTCCACTTGCTCCAACAACACTTGGAACAAAAACGCTCCCAAATGACCACTTTGTTGGGCTAGAAACATACTCTGATGCTGAAGCTCTACTTGCTGCTGACAAGTGCTCCCTGTCTGACATCTGCACTATTGCAATATCTCCATGCATCTCACACCATTGCATACCTCTATGTGCCACCTAGCACTGTGCAAAACACTTGTGCCTCTCGCATTGCTGCAACCTGCTAGTTATGCGCTGTTCTGGGATTCCCTACACTGTCGCTCTCTCTGTCGATCCATCCGCATCTGTCTCTACCCAATCAGTCAGTTCTAGCTACTCCACATTGGGGCTCCTGTAGAAAGGTCTCATCCAAGAGGTTGGGTACCTCAAGGATCCCGCCCCTCCTCGTTGGGACGATCACTCTATATCGCCCCACCTCCTAGCTGGAGGTATGGTTGCATGTCATCCCTCAACCCACCTGGCTCAAAGTTTCCCCTACTGGAGGTCTCTGCATGAGTAGATGTCTCTACTCGATCTCTGCTAGCTTCCTTGTTGTGGCTGCTCCACAACCTCCTGAAGCTGCTGCACCAATCATGGATCCTCCACAATTGTCTGAGACTTCTTCTGGATCTGCATGTTGAGAGGTAATTTAGTCTCCCTTTCAAACACCAAGTATCTAACCTTTGCCTTACTCCTCAAGGCTTTGCATGCATCTTGTACCTCAAGTGCATATAGGTTCTTGGCTAGCACACCAATCTATTTCCACTTTCCTGCCGTCACGAAATTTCCTAGGAAAAGAGTTGATTTAAATTAGCGATATCTCTTTCATTCGAACTCCGATTCAGCCGATTTTTTTCTTTTTTTTGGGTATTTTTCTGCAAGAAATCCAAATCTACTATTTATTTCTAAAAATTTGTACATAAAGTTTTAGATTTACTCTACAAACTCTCAACCCAAAACTCAAAACTTTGAAATCTCCTCTCAGTATATTGTTCTCTCCTTGGTCACCTGTGCTCTGATACCATGTAGAATTTTGTAGAATTTTTCCTACAAATCAGCTAGCTTTGATACCATGTAGAACTTTTTCTACAAATCAACTAGCTCTAATACCATGTAGAAATTTCCCACTTGTAGATCAACCTGGTAATGCAATGTACTAAAGCAAAACACTTGATCTACTTCTACAAACAATTTAGCGGAAGCTTAATCAACCATGAGCATCATCAATAAGAACACCTATAACCGATAAGAAGGAATCAATCACACATAACACATAAGAATTTACCCAGGGAAATCACCTGCCTAAAACCCCATCTCTGTATTATCATACAAGTGGAAATATAGTCCAGATTACACAAAGCCTTAGCACAAAAGCTATCTAGCTCTTAGTACAGTCCCTCTGTTGCTTATAGATAGTCAAAGGCTTCTCACAAACCTTCTCCTCTGCCCTCCAAGCCTCCTATTTCCTTCTGTAGTTTCCTTTGGGTCCAGTGATATCACATGTGTGAATTGACCTCTTCACACACTCACTAACCTCTGATCTAACTACATAAACCCGAAGGAGATAAATCCTCATCATGGATGAGCTTCATTTATAGGAAAAATATTCATCCAACTGATGGTACATTATCCCTTCTTTGTTCTCAACTAGGTCTCTGACAGAACTGACATGCATCAGTTATCCATGAGTGAATACATAATTATCTGAAAATAATATTTGTCACATGCATGCAAGCATCAACAAACTATATCTCATTAATTTAACAACTTGTTAAATTAATCTAACTGAACTTGACTAAGTTAAACTAAGTCAACTGATCCCCTCAATATAGAACTCATCCTTAATTCCTCAATCAGTGGAGCAAATCAAGGACACATTCCCCAATGCATGGACAAATAATTGGATGTTCTCACAAAGACTTCAAGTTTCCTTTTCCTTAACTAATTAACTCATGGAGATTAATTAATTAATATTTCCAACTGCTATTAAGACCAAAATTAATTTTACTTCCTATAGATAGACTAGGGATTGCTATAAATAGGAAGGGACCCAGAAATGTTGTTTTTAGAACTTTCTATTTTTAGCAGTTTCACCTCTCACCCAATGTGGCTAATGACCTCATTGGCCAAATTGCTATTTTTAGACATGATATTTTTAGACATGTTATTTCTAGCAGGTCTATTTTTAGCACATTCTAAATTTAACATTTATTGTTGCACATTTTTCAACACACTCTAATCATCAAAGCTTCCCTTGTGCGTACCCCACCATCGTGTGGGCGTCACGTGTAGTTCCCAGTCCAAGGCCTGGAATCGCTGCTTTTCTGGTACCTCCCTTTCAAATGCATCCAAATAGATATCTACCTCATTCAAACCATCATAAGTAGGCATATTTCTTACCTTTGATGACACACAACACAGGGATCAGGTCATCATGTTGCAATTCAATGTAGTTACTTCATGTAACTGATTCTGCCAGCATTATATTTCTTCGTCAGAGTTTGAAGTGCAGGAAATCTCATGATCCGAGGTAATATATCCATCCGTGGTGGGATTCACCCAATCTTGGTCTCACACTGTTATCTTATAGATACAATCCAGGTCATCATCACTCTCATAATTGCGGATAGGTTCAGTATAGCGCGATACTTCAGCAAGATTGAGGGGTACTATTACGCGTAACGATTTATTCTCAGAGATCATCTTTCACTTCTTTAGATTTATTACCCCATTCATATTAGTAGCCCAGTCAATTCCCAAGAGTGCAGGATAGGGATTGTTATCATCCACTATCTTTATTACTTCAAAGTCAGCCAGCCTGCTTGCTCCCTCAATATCCACGGTCACCCCCTGCAGCCACCCCATGGGGCTGATTTTCTGCAGATTCACCATTCTTAGCTGAATCGGAGACCATTGCAGCGCATGCCTCCCCATTCGCTCCCAAGTCTATTTTGGTAGGACATTCACATCTGACCCTAGGTCCAAAATGACCTGATCCATTTCATATTTTCCTATGTGCACGGTGAGTCTCATCTCCCGTCCCGTCCTTGTTTTATGCTTGCCAATCCTTCATACTAGCGTGGCTCACTTGGCACGATTCTAATGCATCAATTGATGAGTTCTTTTAACCCTTTTACAGCCTTATAGTCATGCAGTAACTTCATACATGTTTCTAGGAAAGTTGTGAGCATAGAGGGGTCCATCTCCATCTCAGGCTATCCTTGCTTCTGAGGTGGAGGGCTTAGCAAAGCTCTTCTTAGCTTCCATGAAGGATTCATGAGCACGCTCCAAATTGAACTCAACCTCCTTCGTTGGGGTTTTGTCATCTCCTATTGCAATTCCACTTCTAAGCACTATATTTACTTTTGGATCTTCCTCGCATGGCTCAGACCTCATCATCTACAGGTTCTGAGTCGGTGGAGGTGGTAGCGCCCCTTTGTCATGTATCCTAGCTATCATCATTGGACAATCTTCCATTTCATGATAAAGCAATGTGAAATACTTGCATGAGGGATGTGTTGGATTAGTGCAATCGTAGACATAGTGTCATGGTCCTTCACAATTGTAGCAAATCAGCTGTCCTCGACCTCTACCAGGTCCTCCTCCACCTCGACCTCTTCTGTGCCCTTGAAATCCTATATGTGCTATTCCCATGTTCGGTCCAAGGGTCATGTTTTGGCCTGGGCCCTATAGGTAGGAGTTCTATCCATCATGAAGTTATAGCTCCTGTAAGTACACTCATCATTTCCTACTAACCTACAAAAGTTGCAGAACAACTATTGTAGTGCTTGTACATACTTCTGTAGCAAGTGATAGTTATCCATGACATGTTTTTCGGCTACTTGATAGATAGCGCACCATAATGTAGGCCCCATGCTAGGTCCTGCTTGATCTTCTGGCCTTAAAGGCATCGATCCTCATCCTACAGTGTAATTTTCAAAGACCAGGAAATGGTCTTTGTCATGACCCTAGCTCTTGCATTTTAATCACCATACCTCCTCACATACCTTTAGTCAAACCGTTCTGTCCTGCTTCAGAATTTGCATCTCAAGGCATAGATTCTTCAGCTATGCATGGATCCGCTGAACTCCTAGATTAGGATCTTGCATCGGAGTCTCATGTAGTCTCATGGCAATCTCCAAGGCCTTTGCCTGAGTTGTTATCTTCTTCTACAACAATGCACTCCTTGAGTGTGGTAGTAGTGAAGCCACAAACCACTCGCGATGCTACCCATCTGTCAAATTCATGTTGGCTTCACATATTGTACATTTCAGCCTCTAGTCTAGTTCCCAAGGCATCTTGCTTGGTTGCATCACGATCTCTTTGAATCCCACAATCGACTGCGCCTCAGATTTAGGCCTATTAAATTCCTTATTTAATGTTGCCTAGATGTCTGCTACTTCAACATTTGGGCTATCGTTAGAGTACTTAATATACCAGGTTAGTGCGTGATCTTGTAGAGCACTAACTAGTGTCGCCTTATTTATATGATCATCTATAACACCTTGAGCTTCCTATACAGCTCTCACAATGAACCGGAATTAGTCTGAGTCCTAATTTCCCAAGCCTTTGAACAAAGGAAACTTCAATGTATTTTCCATATTGAATCGCTGTGGAGGTGGAGGTGGTACGGACGAAGTTGGAGGTGAGGGTGGTGAAGTTGGAGGGGGTGTGGGTGGAGGTGGTATTCATGGGATCCTTGTCTTATTAAATGAATAGCATGTCACAGAGAAACCTTCGCTATCCCTTCTTTGTCACATCATGGAGGTGAAATCAAAGGGCTATACTCCGGACCCTTTTTTCCTTCGTTTATGTAAGTCTTTTCGCTTCACGTAGTCCCAAAAATCATGGTAGTTGCATAACCCATTTTTCGCACAACAACATTTTAATCCAAGTATTCAAAAATTTTATGTACTTACCTCACGGTCCTTTGGAAAAGTGTCACTCTGCCTCGCTATAGCTGACTAAGGTGTCGACCAAAAATTCAATCACAAATCCTCCTATGAAGCAATTGAGTTAATGATCAACAACATGGGCGATATTATCCTCAGATTCTTCCAAACTTCGCACTAGCTCCACGGTCCACACAGGACCGTCAAGTTTCAACCTTCCTTGGCTATTTGCTGGCTTGGCCATCCACTGTTATAGCTCGATAGGGAAGGAGCAGAAAAATATCTCATGGATCTTTGTATATATGTATCTCTCCAACCACTCTTCTTTTGTTATTCACGGGTTTCTTTTCTCTTGTGCCAAGAATTCATGGATTTTTCTATCCAACCATTCTGCAATCTCCTTCTTAGTTGGATTCCAGTGATACGACATCACACATCTCTTATGCAGATTCTGGTCCGGGCAACGAAACCATTTATTGGCTTGAGGGGGCCTAACCTAGGTTCAACATTAATTAGCCAAACAAATCCCTAGACTACTGGCCCTTTTGGCATTAACTTGTGGAGTGCAGACCGAAGTCTCACCCGAAGCAATATGGGGGGATGTTGGAACCAAGTTTCCACATCCTGAGATGGTTGTGATGTCGTTTGATTTCTTCTATCCTTGCCTTCACGCAAGTGGTCTCTTTCTAGGGATTGTAAGACAAACTCTGTATTCCGTCTTTCAATACCCTCACGAAGGTATACGATCGACCTTTGCGTAGCCCCAACCTAGGGCTCAAGTACTTCCGCATTGTTATGGCAGTATGCCATGCAGATTCCTCAATTACCCAATGTAGTGGCATTCATTCGCACATCGTATAAACATAATAAAGGAATTAAATATCCAAACGCATCGACAGAACAAAGACATTGAAATTGCAGAATAACTCCTTTTATTAATATCTTCCAAGTGTTTATAGACTCTGTCCATTGTGCACACACAGCTGTAGGGGTCCACGCACTCAGTTGCAGACTTCTACCCCTAGGCCTCTGCGCTCTCAGCTGCAGAGCCTCTACCTAGGCTACAACCCAAGACTTATACTTCTTTCTCCAAAGCTATGTCTCTCTTACATGTTTGATCCCTCTAACTACTTAGAGCTTAGCTCTTTTTATACAATCACATGGTCCACGGACCATGGGTAGATCTCTTACAACCGACTTTACTTTACAAAAGTAAAGGTGGACTACCCTTTGTGACACATAACACCTTCACGCTCCGTGACCACAAAATGAGGAGTATTTACAATAATATTACAAAAATTTGACTTAAACATGGGCTTTTAGCCCCAAAACTTCCCTTTGGGGGTCCCGCTCCCAACGAAGGGGAGGATTGATCCAGGAGTATCCTGGAGGATTGGTCTAGGTGGATCTTCAGAAAAGTACTAGTGGGATGGTAAAAGGCCCAAAACTCAAAGTGGTAGAATCTGGATAAACTTAGCATTGGATTGAAGTGCTCATCATCCTGCTTCCAACAATGCAAATGACACTGAAATCCAAGTCCAGATGAAAAAGTTAGAGCAAGTAAAAGTTTGAGTTTGACTTGTCCAGGTGACGGGATAAGATGACATGGAAAAAGTCTTAGCGAATGAGGGAGTGCCACGTGGCAGGTTGCCACTAGGTCCCGCATATCGCATATCAGTGCAAGAACAAGAATCATCTTAAGAATCAGCCCTGACGGGGTCCTGGCTATGATTATGATATTGCATATCACAGGTCGGAGGTGGAATAAGTATACAACAGAGTCGAGTTGCGATGTGGTAGATATCGCAATTGTAGTTTGCAGGAGAGGAGTGGTAGCATGGAGTGACACCCCGACCCATGCCGATTGCAATTTGCTGGAGCGCTAAATTTGGGTTGATACACTGATGGGTTCCACTTCTGTTGCGATTTTTGGGGAGGAACCGAACCCGATATGTTATATGTTGTGGTTTATAAATCTCGGCGGGTCTGCCATATCGTAGAGTGCTAAAGTTGGGTTGATACGTCGATTAGTTCCATGCTGATTGTTATGTGTGGGGAGAAGTAAGACGTGATATATTATATATTATGTTCTATAATCGGGGGGTCCATATATCGCAGAAGTGTCTGTCGTATTGGATTTGGATTGTCCGAAGATAATTAAAAGCGTCGATAGACATGCCGTTGGGCCTTAAGTGTGGTTAATGGGTTTGCTATGTTTAAACATGATTTCACTATTGTTACGAGGTTGTTTCCATATAGCCTTATAGCATAATCCTCCCTGCCTAAACTTGGTTATTATCTTAAAACTATCCCGGTTTTGAGGGATGTCATAATGCTTATATATATGATTGTTGTGTCGGAAAAAGGTAGGGGGAGTTAGAAAATAGTTCAGAAGCACATGCACGCAGCAAACCCTGACCCTGGCAGCAGGCCGGACCTCGCCTTAAGCAGTAGGGAGGTTCCGAGCGGTTGCAGAAGGCCCAATTATCCAAATTAGGAGTTTGCGTAGGCGTTTTTGCACTATTTTTACCCAAGAGTTTAGTGACACTGTCTATTTCTAAATTTGGGCTCTCCATTCTCTTCCCATCTTTTAGCTTGGAGGTATAAGGGCTGTAATTTCTTGTTGCTTGTACTTTTATCTCTTTTATGCTACTAATTGAATGAAGGCCTCGCCACTATTGAGCAGGGCCCGGAGACGTAGTCCAAAGTGGACGAACTTTGTAATCAAATCATCGTTTCATGGTTTTTGAGTTCTTCTGATTATTTCCGCATTGTTTACGCTCTTTTAAGTTCCATGGTTAATTAACTTTTTTATTTGTAATTCTGATGCATCTGTAAGTAAAAGATCTAGGATCAATACGATATGCTTGTGGGTCGTTACTGAAAGTGCCAACGGTTGAGGGTTTTTTTGATGCACAATACACTTTGAACCTGGGTCAAGCCCCCCCAAACCAACAAATGGTTATGTTTCTAGGACCTAGATCTGCTTAAGGGATATGTTTTTTCGTCCGTCGAAGAAATAAATCTAGTAGTGGGTTGAATAGAAAGAAAGAGAATTTGCGGAAAAGGACAACATAAACCCTTAATTATCAATTGAAGACTAGTTGCAGAAGTATATCTTCGAAGAGAAATACAAAATATTCTTTGGTTCATTCCACATTGAATTGTACGAGTGGGTATCTAAGTTGACTGAGCATAAGACTTGTTTCAAGAATGATGAACCTAAGGAGTGGAATCCTAAATTGATACGATAACTTCAGAACATTAGTAACAATATCTCAAGGGTTGTTTATTTATGGATCGATAACATTTTGGGAGGATTTATCATTGTGTTCATGATAGATGCAATCATGTCTGATAGTGAAGATGAATGGATATTTTTCAAAGGACCATGAGGTAAGTTCTTAAGATTTTTTAATCTCTGGCTTAAGAAGTTATTGTGTGAAAAGGGGATTGTGCAAATTCAGTCATATTAATGTTTGGATTAAGAGGAAATGAGCCTAAACCAAGGTCTACATGAAGAGGAAAATGATACAAAATATATCTGAATAATTTCATTGAGACTAACTATAGCCCCTTGTTAGGAGGATTTGAGAGTGAATAAGAAAGAAGTAACCCTAAAACCCCACGACATTCCCTTTCTCATCCTTAAGGCATGCCGAAGTTAGGAGTTGAGAAGAAGCATGGCATCTTTGGGATTCCCCATACATCCACCCCCTTTACACCCCATCCCCCTCCCCATCATTCGCCTACACCCCCACCTCCTCCCCCTCCACCTAGGCCCTCGACAGGGAAGATGGTTAATGAAATTAAGCTGTCTATTTTTAAAGGACTGGGATCAGAGGCTCTAGATCAGTTCTAGTTTGTAGTTGATGTAGTATGGACAACAAGATAGATCACTAGTGGTGATGTAAATAAGGCGCAGCTCATCATGTCATTGTGAGAAAGGGCGCTAACCTGTTATATGAAATACTATGTGACTAACTTGACTACTTCATTGGATGAAATTAAGAAAAAATTGGTATGAGAATTCAAGAAGACGAAATCAGAATCAAAGTGCATCATAGAGCTAAAATAAATCAAATAGAGAATGACTTAATCTATGTGGTAGTTGGATCAATGATGAAAGGTGTTGATGGGTCAAGGAAGATTTAATATACCCCCAGAACATCATAAATAATGGTTCATAGTTGTGCTATGCCACACACTAGGTTACCTTTGAGGCAATAGAAGATCGCGACTCAAGCTGAAGCATTGGAGATTGGAAATAAGCTGGAAGCTTCGCCAATTGAAGATACTCATGCAGGAGTACAAAAAATACAAAGTCAGCTAGCTAATTTGACTTTGGAATTGCAACATCTTAAGAAAGGTAAAGGGACCAGATCAGAAGTATGGTGTACAAAATGCAAAGCAGGGGGTCATTATAAGGATCAATTCCCTGTGTTCATATATTATTTGGCAAGTGGAGCACCTAATCCGGTAAACCCAGGTCTATGGTTTGAGATTTGTAGATTGCTACCTATTATAGAAATATGTGCAGACCCCCAAGAAGTTGTTTTGTAACTTTTGTAGATCAGTAGGCCATGATGAGAAAAATTGTTGAAGCTATGAGTTAATGATGGAGTGCACTGTTGATGCTTATAAAATGCATGCCAGGCCAGCACGTTGGTCAAGGAGGATTTCGAGGACAAGGAGTTGGTCGAGGACGTGACCATATTATCTGTTATAACTGTGGACAGGAAGGACCCTTCACAAGAGATAGTTAGAACCCTACAACAACCTAGAGTTACTGTAAGTATTTTGATCATGTGATAGAAGAATACCCCGTTCTTATTGCGAATATGCAGGAGAAAAGAAACCAGCGGTCTGTAGCAAACATCCAAATGATGTTCTTTGAGCCAAGGGAGGATCAACCGTGCATCAGAATTGTAACAAGAAGTGGAGCTACGACCAGAAATGATAAATCCAATGGGAAAAGGAAAGTTGAAGTTACATGGGTAAGAAAAACTATTAAAAAACATCCTACATTTGATATCCTAAAGGAAAAAAAAGTATTCATGGAGGCAAGGTGAAGCTGTATGGATGATGGGGCCTTGACGTCTACCATGAAACCGACTTAGAAGGATTACTGTGAGATTGTACCGTTGTGACACAAGACATGGATTTGAATATTTTGAAGTGTTTTATACATACTTGCATGAAGTTGTTGAGAAATCAAAAGGTCGTAGAGGGATTGTAGGAATTGATAGACTCTTATGCTCCTAAAGAGGTATTGCGAAGTGAGATGCGCATAATGAATAATCTATATAGACACAAGAAGTGGACTGGAAAGGAAATGAGGCTTACAACACAGATTGGGGAATATGACATGGTTCAGGTTAACTTGGATCTAGGATCTAGTGCCAATGTCTTGCCGAAGCAAACTTGGGAATTGATGGGTAAGCCTGAGCTGCAATGATCAACTATCCAGCTGAAGATGGTGAACCAATAGAATATTGTCCCTCTAGGAATATTGTTAGGTATCATAGTAGACATTGATGGAGTACGCACTACAACTAACTTCAAAGTGATTGAGATTGTGGATGACAGTAACCCTACCCTGCATTTCTTGGATTGGATTGGGAGTTTGATAACATGGCCATAATTAACTTGAAGAAAATGCAAATGATATTTGAAAGAAATAATATGAGAGTTATTATGCCCTTAGATCCATTGGAGGGAGTAAGATATATTAAACCTGTCAAAGAAGAGTAAAACATAGATGACATCAATTTTTTTATCAAATAACAACAAAAGAAGAAGAATGGATTAACCCTACTATAGATGGAAAACTGACTTGGGAACAAGATACTTCCTACACTTCAGATTCAGAAGAGGAATTGCAAAACTGGCAGAACAGGTTGCATGAAGTGTCTACAAGGTGATGTGTAAGGATCACTAAAGTAGTGCACTGTATGACAACTGGAGTATGTGATTTACATTTGTATGATGGTTTGGGTGATGTAAATACTTTCTTTATAGATTATTAAAGTCTGGTACCCGAGTGTCAGATATTGTTAGATATGGATCAAGCACTGAGGGATACCCCTAATAGATGGTGGGCTACTCATAAGAAGAATATAGGAGATTGGAAAAAATTTAGAAGCTTGATGTGGGTAAGGTTTAGTCAAGTAGAAATAGAGCTCGTAGATAAGTATGATGGACAGAATGGTCCTAGAGACCACATACAACTCTGTATGGCAGCTTGGGGAGAAATTACGTTAGAAGAATGGGTGCATGGCTTCATCTATACCCTGGAGACAATTCCTAGAAATTGGTATTTGGAAACCGAGCTTCGACATAGTACTCCTAGATGGGCAGAAATGATTGATGGATTTATAATTACATTCAATTTTGAAGATGAGTACCCACATATAGATGCAGCTCTGAATATAATTAGGAAGAAGATTTTTTAGAAGAAATTTCTAGTTATCTAGAAACCTCATTGGGTTGCATAGATATGCAATGTAATGGAATGTTATAATCTCACTACGAAAGAGGATGAAGATCCTCACAATATTGACATAAAAAAATCATAAGGTCATTGAAAAGTAAATGGACCTGAGATAGAGATGCCTAATACAATGAAGCCATTAAAGATGAATAAGGTGAATATAGGGTCAGAGGTTGAGCCGAAGTATGCGACAATAGGAGATTATTGGGATGAAGACACAGTCAGTAAGATAACAAATCCCTTGGATGAATATTAGGAGTTGTTCCCCACTAAGTTTTCATATATGAATGGCATATTAGGAGATTTGGGAGTTATGAGGATTTCTCTGAAGCCTGATACAAAACCTGTCAAGCAAAGACCTTATAGACTGAATCCAAAATACAAGAGAAGGTGAAATAAGAATTAGACAAGATGTTAACAACTGGGATAATTGAACCTGTCGAAGATTCTAAATGGGTAAGTCCCATGGTGATTCAAGAAAAGAAGGCAAAAGGGGAAATTTGAATTTTTTTTGACTTAAGGAAATTGAATGATTCATTCCTTCATGACCCCTTCCCTACACCATTTACAGATGAAGTATTGGACAATGTAGGAGGACGAGAGGCCTATTCTTTCACATATGGATTTTCAAGATACCATCAGATCAGAATTGTGCGAGAAGACAGACATAAAATGACCTTTGCGATAGAGTGGGATCTTATTAGTACATAATGATGCATTTTGGATTAAATAATGTGCTTTCTATATTTTCTAGAGGTTCAATAGTGGCCTTCAAAGAATATATACACAATTTTCTGGAAGTATAATTTGATGATTGGATAGTCTTTACTCTATTAAAGAAGCATGTGGAAAGCTTAAGGTTGATGTTGGATACATGTAGGCAGTACCATATCTCATTGAACTTGAAGAAGTGCATCTTTTGTGCACCATTTGGTATAATATTGTGACATGTAGTTTGTAAACATGGATTAATGGTGGATCCCACAAATATCGCAGTTATTGTGAACCTGCTAGCACCAAAAATGGCGAGACAATTGCGCACGAAACTGGGACACACTGGCTATTACAGAAAGTTTATAAAGGGGTACGAATAGATAATTACGCCAATAGAGAAATTTTTGAAGAAAGATGTCACTTTTCAAAGGAGTGAAGGGTGCCAGAAGGGCTTGGATGTACTAAAAGAGAATATGGTAATTGTGCATATTCTGGTTTTCTCGGAATGGAAGAAGGAGTTCCATGTACATAATACATCTTGAATAGCATTGGGTGTAGTGTTAATAGAGCCATGAGCAAGATAAATTGATCGTCCCATATATTTTTCAAGTAGGAAACTGTCCAATGAGGAAAAAAACTATAGCATGACAAAAAGAGAGGGATTAGCTATGGTGTATGCATTACAGAACTTTGGACACTACTTTTTGGGGGCACATTTAAAAATGTTCATTGATCACTCCATGCTGAAATATTTGGTGAATAAGTCTGTTTTAGGAGTATATGTCAATGGTTGTTATTATTCCAAGAGTATGACTTCAAAGTTATAATGAAGCCAGGGAAATTGAATGTTGGACCTGATCATCTATCAAGAATAGAGACAGGAGAAGAATCCACAAATATTGATGATAACCTTCCCAATGCACAACTATTCACAATTAGAGCTGCAGATGATCACTTCACATATATTATTCAATTTCTGACCACAGGGATGGCACCCGCAGAGTACATTATGAAGAAAAAGAAGGAGTTGGTTGTTTGAGCAGTTGATTTCGCGTTGATTGTTGGACACTTGTACAAAAAGGGACTAAATGAAGTATTGCACAAATATGTCCCTGAACATGAACAACAAAGTATTCTAACAGAAGCTCATGGAGGAGTCGCAGGTGGGCACTATGTAGGAATAGCCACTATGCAAAAAGTCTTGAGAGCTGGGCTATGGTGGCCCACTATAAGGATGCAAAAGAACCAATGAAGGATAACAACAAGAAACTGTTGTAAAATTCATCCTGGAATATATACTATCCAGGTTTAGTTGTCCAAAGATCTTGATGAGTTACAAAGGCACACATTTCTTGAACAAGACTATTGAAGCTCTAACTGAGGAATTTCAGGTTTACCACCAAAAGAGAACCCCTTATCATCCTCAAGCAAATGGAAGAGTGGAAGATTACAATAAGATTTCGAAGAATGTATTGACCAAGGTATGAAATGTGAATAGAGATGATTGGGATTTAAGGATTCCAACGGTATTGTGGGCATATAAAACAACATGCAAGAAATTGATAGGGCAGCCACCATTTAGTTTGGTAAATGGACAAGAGGCAATTATTCCTATGGAATTCATCATGCCAAGTTTGAGAATTGTAGTTGTCACAGACATGGCAGATCCTGACATTATGAAGGAAAGAATGTCACAGATAATAGCTCTAGAAGAGGATAGGTTCATAGCATGGTTTCATCAGCAAGTATAGAAAGCAAGGGAGAAAGCCTAGCATGACAATCATATAAGGAAGAAGACATTCCAAGAACGAGATCTTGTGTTATTATATGATAGAAAATTCACGAAGTTCCCAAGAAAATTTAAAACAAATTGGTTAGGACCATATATCATCAAGCACATCTTTGATGGTGGTGCGGTTCATCTTGTGAATTTGAATGGTCAGTTGATTCTGGGATGAGTGAATGGTATTAGGTTGAATATATGGATGGATGACTCTATCCATGGGGCTTCACATTGAAAAATGAAGGCAATGAAATCTTAGAGTTACCTGTAGTTGAAAGTGGGAATGGGACTATAAGCTACTCTGTAGAAAAGGGACTTCACCGAAGGAAGATTACTATGCAATACTCAGGTGTATGACGAAGTTTGAAGAAACTATGAAAAATAAAAAGTAATTTCACCACAAGGAAAGGTTCATTGAATTTGGTTGGAAATATGACCGTTGGAAGGAAAAAGCTACCGTTAAAAGGAAATTTCCATTAAGGGGCGCGGGAGAAGAGCATTTATGAAGCACAACTAGTTGTATCTAGAACCATACGTACATTAAATGAGAAAAACTTGAAGTAATAATGAGGCTGGAATTCAAATTTGGTATAAAACCCATATCCCATGCCACATTTGACACTTTTTTGTTTGGAGAAGTTGAGAGATTGCATCTAAGAGTAAAGAGAAGAGACCTATTGTATGTCTGAGAGGAGTTTTGAGGAACTTGTTGGAATATTTGCAGAGAAAGGATTAGTAGGTATTATGGAGGCATAAGAAGCAAAGGTATCCATGTCCCTAAGGTACCAAACGTTGTTGAGAAAGTAGGTACCCACAGAACCACAATGAAAAAAGAAGAAGGAGAAGAAACCAACCTAGGTCTATGGAGTGGAACTTGGAACATCCCCAAGGAAGAAACATAAAAGGAAGTCTACATGATGGAAAAAGAAGATAAGGGGAAGAAGCATATGTAGCAAGTAAAGAAGCTGATGCAAGAAAGGGTGCCTTAGCAGATCAATGATAGTGAAGAGGAGGTTGAATTTCATTGCATGGAGACAGAGGAAAAAGATATTCTTGTTGTGATTCCACCTTACATGCCACCAAGAACACCAAATTCCAAGTCAGTTAAGGAACCAAAGGAGGGTAAGACTACCATGTACACTCCATTGTTGCCAGAGGAAGTGTTGTTTCAAGGCAAAGTGTTGGGAAAGATCCCCCAGCTAAAGGTGGAAGATCGAGACTTTAAAAATTGAAGCAAATACCCTCAATTTGAACCCAGTAGATATTTGAAGCAAGTTTGTTACCCAGAAAGTGGAGTCATGAGGTTGGATTTGTTCCATTGGGTTGCAAGATTGTAGAGAGTGGGCCTCTTGAAATGTTGAATGTGCAACACTTTGATCGAAGCACAGCCAATACAATTTGTGTGTGGAATCTCCTTGCACTGGTACATGATGGATGCATTTGGCTAGGAACGAGGATCCCAATTGATGAGATGTTAATCGAAAAAATCAGACCATTTCCTCATCAGGGAAACGACCCCACAGAAGAATTTGTGGGAAAGAATAAGGACAACGAAATGGCACAAATGATGAAGGAAAATTTCGGATGAATAAAGAAGTCACAGGGATATGACATCAATTACATTGATGACCAAGGAGTGTGTTTAATCATGCACATCTTGGTAGGTAAGATAATGAGGAAGTGCATGGCCAATGATGTGCCTACAGTTGTAGTATCTTTGGCTGCGCAGTGTAGCGCAGGGGTCTAGTTTAACTGGGCCACCTATCTGTGCAAGGAATTTTTGACAAATTGCAGAGAAGCAAAGGAAGAGGGGAATATGTTCCATTATGCTTGGATGGTAATTCTCATTGTGCTAATTGCGTGGAAAGAACTAGAAGACTTGCAGTTTTCATCTATCAAGGTGTATTTTTGTGAAGAAACGAGGTATGCTTCCCTTTGGTTTACTAAGGAGCCGATGTGTGCAACATGGAATAGGATTTTCTTTGTGGTGATAGAAATGGATCTACACATGGTGGTGAATCAGCATCCATGGCTAACACCTAGTTTATATAAGCAGTATTGTCACATTGCATACTTCAAAGAAGACTTCCACAAAGCCTATGTGAAGGAAATGAAGGACCCAACTAGGACATGTCACCCATTGCCATACTTAGTAACTGAAGATGATTTTCTCGTCATAGTACAAAATGGTCAGAAGAATGGATGACTCCACCTAGTGAAGCAGTTGGAACAGAGAATGGTACCCTACAGGATGTAGGTACAAGTGGAAAGGATGTAGAGATAGAAACAAAGGAAACAGAGTAGAAGCATGAGGAAAAACTTAGTGAATCACGAGTATCAATGGATTCACCTTTTATTCTTAGAATGAGAGACACAACAACTATGACAGATAAGAGGAAAAAGAAAAAAGAAAATAAGTCCAAGGGCACAAAATCACTTGTCCTCATTGATGGGGACATCGATGAGATCAGAGAGTAGGCCCAGGAGATCACATCAGAGACCTAGGACATAATTGAAGATCGATATAGAATGATCTTGGCTGAGGTATAGTAGGGAATCGTGGAGATTAAGGAATTTCCGCAAATAGGAAAACAACCAAAACAAATAACCCAACCACTACTGGTAGAGTAATGAATAAAAATGCAATTCGGCACTAGAATTTTGCAGGTGCCAGCTGGTGCACTTCAGTGGTACACACAGGAGGACAAAGAATGAGCCAAAGCATGGAAGAGCATCAACATAAATATTTTCATGCTACCCACTCAGGTGATGCACAAATTCCATCAAATCTTAACAACTTAGTTGCAGGAGCAGGAACAAAGAATCTTTGTGTTGACGACGCAGGTGGAAAAAGAGAAAGTTTCACTGAAGAAGGAGCTAAGGTAGGTGGCTAAGGAAAGAGATGAAGCATGTCAGTGACAACAAAAGTTGGAAAAATCCATCAAATATAGTCGCAACATAGTCCCGGATGTGAAGGTAGGTGAGGACGAACAACCAACAGAGAAGGTCGCGAAGCTCACCCTTGCAATCAAGGAATTAAAGAATACACTAGAGAAGATAAAATTCAAGTATGAAGTGTAGATATTAGAACTACAAATAAGCCTTTATCTAACCACACCACCAGAAGTGCAGGAGCAGAGGAAAAAAGACTTAAAGGCATCATTGAAAGGCATCTCTCACACAGTGGCGGACTATGGGAAATAATTGGATGACATGATGTAGATTTGAATCTCACTGCACGAGGATCCAAACATCCAAAATATCAAGGAGGAATTATAGGTGAAGCAGAAGCAGCATGACAAACTCTTGGTAGCTATAATGACCCTACCAGCCTTATAGAAACTCACTAGTATTACTGAAGGAAAGAACCTCCAAAACCAGATAGATGATCTTCAAAAGAAGGAGAAAATTTTGCAAGCAAGGACTCAAACGTGGCAGGATGATTCCCTCAAGTTATCTTAGGAAGTGGACAAAAGGCTCAAAGAGTTGAAGAAAAGGGAGGAAAAAATACTGCATAAGGTTATTGGACCAACCAGAAAAGTGTTGTTGTAGGAGGTGCACAAACAGGAGAAACAAATGGCAGAGATAGTCCAACAGTATAATGCAGGCTACAATGGAATTGCAATGAAAATAAAATGAGTCACAACTAAGTGACTTGAGATGAGTCACAAGTGAGTGTTGGGGGCCTGTTGGGCGTAGCCCAACTTGGTCCAGGTTTTGGTTCAAAGACTTCACATTTTGAGGAGTGGAGTGTGCAGAGTTGGCGAAGTTCTATTCATTGCATAGTGTTTAGGGGCTTTGGGGTGGGTCAAAAGTCCCTTATTTTGTAATGTATTTTGAGTATTAGTCAATTGTTTTGTCGAATACATGGTATGTGGACCATGGTCTTGTAGTAAGGAAGTCTATATAAATAATATGTAATACTTTTTCGAATATAGAATATCTAACTAAGAATAGATTGTTCATGTTATCTGTCTTGAATCTGTTTGGGGGGAAGGCTTCGTAGCTGAGTGCACAGTGGCCTTGAAGAGCCTATAGTTGATTGCACAAACCACCTGTAGCTGGGTGCACAGGTCAAGGAAGAGAATGTATTGAAGATCCTTAGTAATAAAGAAGAATTTTTGGCAAAGTATTATGTATCTTTTTGTGTTCAGTCTAAGGTTTTATTAATATCGTTATGCGTGTTTTTTACTGAATTATGCAAAAGAGTATGTTGGGCACGGGATCCCCCAAGAGTCGTCTTGGGGCTAAAAGCCCATAGTTTGGTCAAATTTTGTAATCCAAGTGTAAATACTCTAATTTTGTGGTCGCATAGCATGTAGATGTTAAAGAGTCATAGGGTTGTCCGCCCTTATTGTGGCAATGTAATGGAGGTTGTAAAATATCTACCCATGGTCCGTAGACCATGGGATTGTATAAAAATAGCTAATCTCTAAGTATATAAAAAAGAAATGATGAGGAAGAGAGTCATAGCATAAGAGCAAGAAGTCTAAGTCTTGGGTTGTAGTGTAGGTAGAGTCTCTGCAGCTGAGTGGGCAAAGGCCTAGAGTAGAAGTCCAAGGCTGAGTGTGTGGACCCCTGTAGCTGAGTGCGCAGGGCAAGTTGAGTCTGTAATCATCTGGAATTATCAATAAAGAAAATTATTCTATAATTTCTACATCTTTACTTCCTGTTTATGAATCTTGTTATGTTGGGTATGAATTTCACTTATAATGATTATATTATGCATGAATGTATGTAAATGTGTTGGTTAAGTGAACGCAGGTAAGAACATCTGTTTACACGAATCTAACTAAGATAGGTTAATAAGATAAGTAAGACACTTAGCCTAGTTTTGGAGATATCGTAGTTCGCTTCCCTAGCAGTGCAAAAGTCCGTGATCCATAGGTTAGGGTTGTGCGAAAGCCAATTATACCATTTCACGAAGGTACTGAAGGGTGGAATAGAGGGCTAAGAAACCTACATGAAGGCAGGGATAGCCAGAATAATTTGACATCACAACCATCTCAAGGGTGCGGAAACTTGGTTCCAGCATCCCCCCATACTGCTTCGGGTTAGACTTCAATCTGGGCTCTACGGCTACTACTGAAAGGGACAATAGTGTAGGGATTTGTTTGCCTAACTAACATTGAACCTGAGTCAGGCCCCCTCAAGACAAAAAATGGTTCCGTTTCCAAGACCAGAATCTACATAAGAGATGTGTGATGTCGTATCATTGGAATCCAACTAAGAAGGAGATTGGAGATTGGTTGGATAGAAAGATCCATGACTTTGAAACATAGGAGAACAGAAACCTGTGACTATCAAAAGAATAGTGGTTGGACTGATACCTATATATAGAGATCCACGAAATCATTTTTGCCTCCTTTCCAGTTGAGTTGTACAAGTGGATTGTGAAGCTAGCATATAGCCAAGGAAGGTCGAAACCTGGCGATCCTTTTGTGTGGACCCCAAAGCTAGTGTGAAGGTTGGAAACATTGAAGGATAAGATTGCCCACACTGTCAATCATTAGTTCGATCACGTCATAGGAGGATTTGTGATTGAATTCACGGTCGACACCTCAGTCAACTATAGTGAGTCAGAGTGATTCTTTTTCAAAGGTCCATGAGGTGAGTACATAAAATCTTTGAATACTTGGATTAAAATGTTTTTGCGCAAAAAATGGGTTATGCAACTACCTTGATGTTCAAGACTATGTGAAGAGAAAAACTTACAAAGATGAAGGAAATAAGGGTTCGGAGTATAGCTCGTTGATTTCACCTCCACGAAGAGACGAAGAAGGAATAGTGAAGGTCTCTCCACGAAGTGATATTCAGTTAATCAAACAAGGATTCCTGTGAATACCACCTTTGCCCACGCCACCTCCGACTTCACCACCATCGCCTCAAACGTTTCCCATACCACCTCCGCCTCCATCGTGATTTAGTATGGCAAATACAGTGAAGTTTCCTTTGTTCAAGGGATTGGGAAATGAGGACCCAGACAAATTCTGGTTCGTTGTGAGGGCTGTATGGGAAGCTCAAGGTGTTACAGATGATCATATAAAGAAAGAGACAATGGTTAGTTCTCTGCAAGATCGTGCGCTAACGTGGTATATTAATTACTCTAATGTTAACCCAAATGTTGGAGTAGTAGACATCCAAGCAACACTAAATAGGGAATTTAGTAGGCCTACGTATGAAACACAGTTGATTGTGGGATTCAAAGAGATTGCTATGCAACTAGGTGAGATAGCTTGGGAACTAGATTAGAGGCTGAAATGTATGATCCCTTAAGCCAACATGAACTTGACAGATGGATAGCATTGCGAGTGGTTTGTGACTTTTCTACTAGCACACTTAAGGAGTGCGCTGTTGCAGTAGAAGATAACAACTCAGACATATGCCTTCAAGATTGCCATGAGACTACATGAGACTCTGATGCAGGATACTAATCTAGGAGTCCAAAAGATCCATGTGTACCTGAAGAATCTATGCCTTGAGATGCAAATCCTGAAGCAAGACAAGACGATTCGGCTAGAGATACGCGAGGAGGTATGGTTCTTGAAATGTAAGAGTCAGGGTCATGACAAAGACCATTCCCTAGTATTTGCAAACTACATTGCAGGAGGAAGACTAATGCATTTAAGGCAAGAGCCTCAAGCAGGACCTAGCGCAGGGCCTCCATTATGGTGTGCTATCTGTCAAGTAGCCAGAAAACATGCCACAGATAACTGTCACTTGCCACAGAAGTATGTACAAGCATTGCAACAGTTGTTCTACAACTTTTCTAGGTCGGTAGGACATGATGAGCATACTTGTAGGAGCTATGAATTGATGATAGATAGAATTCCCACCTACCAGGTTCAAGCCAAAACACGGCCCCTTGACCAGAATGCAAGGATGGCGTGGACAAGATTTTAGGGGCGTGGATGAGGTCGAAGTGGAGGAGGACCTAGTAGAGGTTGAGGACAGTTGATTTGCTACAATTATAGAGGACCAAGACACTATGTCTACAATTGCACTAATCCAACGTGTCCGTCATGCAAGTATTGCACGGTGTTTTATCATCAGATAGAAGACTGTCCTACATTGATAGCTAGGGTATGTGACAAAGGGGTGCTACCACCTCCCCCGCCTCAAAACCTAGATGATGAGGTCTGAGACGCACGAGGAAGATCCAAACATAAATATTGTGCTCAGGAGTGGAATCGCGACATGCGATGACAAGGGGGAACAGCCGGAAGATAGTACATGGGTTCACAAGGCCCCGACGATAGAGGCTAAGTTTGATTTGGAGCATGCTTGGGAATCCTTCATGGAAGCTAAGAAGAGCTTCGCTAAGGCCTTTACTTCAGTAAGCAAGGATAAGCCTAAGCTGGAGATGGACCCCTCTATGCTCGCAACTTTCCTAGAAACTTGTATGAAGTTACTGCGTGATAGTAAGGTTGTAAAAGGGCTACAAGAACTCATCAATAGATGCACTAGAACCACGCTAAGTGAGCCGTGCGTGGTACGAAATATTGGCAAGCATAAAACAAGGACGAGATGGGAGATGGGATTGATCGCACAAATAGGAGAGTATGAAATGGATTAGGTCATTTTGGACCTAGGGTCAGATGCGAATGTCCTACCAAAGCAGACTTGGGAGTGAATGGGGAGACCTACACTGCAATGGTCTCTGATTCAACTAAGGATGGAAAATCAGTAGAAAATCATACCCATGGGGCGACTGCAGGGGGTGACTGTGGATATTGAGGGAGCAAGCGCGCTGGAAGATGTTGAAGTAATAGAGATAGTGGATGATATCAATCCCTACCCTCTACTCCTGGGAATTGACTGGGCTACTGATATGAATAGGGTAATCAATATGAAGAAATTAAATATGACCTTTGAGAAGAAATCACTATGCGTAATAATACCCCTGGATCCTGCTGAAGGATCATGCTATACAGAACTAGTTCGCAATTATGAGAGTGATGATGATCTGGACTGAATCTATAAGATAACAGTGTGAGACCAACATTGGGTGAATCCCACTATGGATGGATGGATTACGTGGGATCAGGAGAGTGCTTGCACTTCGGACTTCGACGAAGAAATAGAGCACTGGCAGAATCGGTTACACAAGGTAAATACGCTGAATTGCAACATGATGACCCGATCGCTACATTGTGTGTTGTCAGAGGTAAGAAATCTGCCTATTTATGAAGGTCTAAATGAGGTAGATATCTTTTTGGATGCATTTGAAAGGGAGGTACCAGGAAAGCAGCGCTTCTAGGCCTTGGATTGGGCACTACGCGCTACGCCCACAAGATGGTGGGGTACACACAAGGGAAGCTTTGATGATTGGTACGAATGTAGGATGATGATGAGAGCATGATTTGGGAAGCCTAAGATGCAACTAACCAAAAAGTACGATGTACAGAATGATCTGCGTGCACATCTGGCCAAATGAATGCAGGCTTATGGAGAAAAGCCACAACCTAAGTGGGTGCACCTATTCTGTCATACCCTGGATGTTATCCCAATGAATTGGTATATAGAAACAGAGCTCCACCATGGGACAGGTTAATGGGATATCCTGTGCAAAGGATTCATGATGACATTAAGTTTTGAGGACGGTTTTGACAATATTGATGAAGCGATACAAGAAGTAAAAGTAGTCATCTTTAGGATACCGCAGGATCCTTTAGACCTAATTCAACCTGAATGGTCTACTCAACTGAGTCGCGCGCTGAAATGTTATTATGTAACTGCTAAAGAGGAGGACGAGGATCCATGGAAGATTAACATTCTAGAAACAGAAGGCCACTGCGAGGTTCAAGGACCATAGATTGAGAACCCTAATATAACCGCGACGGTGAAAACAAAACAAGTGAACATTGGTACGAAGGCAGAATCCAAATTCACAAATATTGGAGATTACTAGGATGACGCAACGGTGGATAAGGTTGCTAAATTACTCCGCGAATATTAGGAATTATTCCCTACCAAGTTTACGGATTTGAAAGGAATAGTCGAAGATCTAGGAGTGATGAAGATCACATTAAATCTCGATGGGAAGACAGTTAAGCAAAGGCCTTACTGCCTAAATCTGAAATACAAGGAGACGGTTTGCTTAGAGCTAGACCTAATGCTAGCAGCAGGCAACATTGAGCTTGTGGAAGAATCTGATTGGGTAAGCCCAATGGTGGTGCAAGAGAAGAAGTAGAAGGAAGAGATAAGGATATGTGTGGATCTCAGAAAACTGAATGACGCTTGTGTGCATGGGGAGTGAGCTCGATCCCTCTCTGCTGGACAGCTTGTCGATTTTCATGGATGCTTTGCAGCTCCTTGATCATTTGTTGGTCTTCAAGTTGTTTGTTTCTCTACTCCAAATATTTGATGACCCATCTGGCCCTCTCGAAATTGAGTATCAAGTCTTTGATTTCTGTGTCCGGCTCCCGAATGATCATCCTAAGTTTGGCATTCTTTGCCTCTGTCTCTTCATCCGAAATGAGGATGAAACCGGTCCCTTGTGCACCTGATGGCTCACCCGAAGGCCCCTCCTCATGCATTGGATCCTTACCTCTGTCCTGTTCCTGTGTCGTCGACACCGGAAGCGAGGCCCCTTCCACCCTAGGTGGAGATAACACTCGCTTTGCTACTGCGAACAACGGTCTACTTCCCTTCTGGTATGTGATGTATACTGGCATGGTGGTAGTCTCATGGCGCTCAAACTGATGTGAACGACCCCCCTCCTCATGCTCTGCCTCTGATACCACCGGTGGAGCGCTGAACAAATCACGAGAGATGAAGTCCTCCCAGGCAATACCCTGCAATCCTAACTGATGGTCCACCAAAATCCGGATGAGAGAAAAATGATAGACACTGTTTAGCTGTTGTTGAGGGGTCTTGCTTTGCATGAAGTTTTTCATTTTCTCAATGTCGTTGCAAATGAAAAATGGGAGGCTCATCATATGCACCCGGGTGAAGTGCATGAGCAACCTGATGTGATATGCGTAAAGGCGTGAAAACCTCCCCTCACAACTGAAATACTTCATGATCAATCTCATGAGTGGGGCATACTCATCTCTCAAAAATCTGAATGGAAAAACTCTGGTGAGCTGGCTCAAGCAGCTGTTCTTGATGTAAGACTCATAATGATGCCTCTCCACCTTCTTTTTCTTATGCCATTGCTCTCCAACGTTCGGTATTCCTGTTGTCACTGATATGGTTTCTGGTGTCAAGGTGAAAGTGACCCCAGCTAAGACGGATTGACCTCCCTATAAATGAAGTGCAAAAAGGTGGGCCAATTCATGATGGACTCTGACATTTGCCACCCTTTGACAAAATTCATAACATGCCAAGTGTTGGAAACAAGACATGGCGAGCGAGCATGCCTGCAGCTCAGTGAGGGTGTTTGGCTCATCTCTAAGATGTCTGCCACTCCGGTGATGTCTCCTATGGGCCCTCTCTCCTGAAGATGTGCCACTATGGATCCCCTCCTCATACTCTGATAAATTTTCTGATGCCATTATTGCTGCTTGTATCCTGAGTTTTATGCTGCCCTCTGAATACAATGAAACTGATAGCTGCTCTAAAAATCTCTTGTTTTGCTAGCCTTCACCAAGATTTGAAGCGGTTTGGCAATTTTTTATGCCCCTGGCTGTGTGCGTCGCACACCAATCCCAGTGCACCGCACGTTGGGTGTGCGTCGCGCCCTTGTAAATCTCCCACTGCGAGCTGGTTGCGTGTGCACTGCGCTCCTTGGTGTATGCGCCGCGCCCTCAAAATCCAACTCCCGCTCCCTCAAACGCTCACAATTTCACTTTCTCTCCTTTGAAATGCTTTCTCCAACTCTTGCAAGAGCACAATGGCTTTGATTTGGGCAAAACATGTATTTATAGCTTTAGAGGAGATGGGTTTGATTTTTTCTTCCTTGAAAACCCACTTTCAAATGTTTATGTTTTGCACTTTTTCATTGACTTTTAAAACACCCTGATCTTCATTTTTCTTTGAAATTTTGGCTCTTATGATGGGATTTTCTGCGTTTCTTTGTGGGGACTGTGTGACTGGGCATTTGGCCATAGAAACCATGACTGCATCTGAAAAATAAACTTGTGCATTTTTGGAAAATTTTGTCATAAATGACCTTGTTTGACTTTTCTTCAAAACAGAGTTTTGAAGAAGAGTCGATGTCTCTTCAGCTGATGATGAATCTTTCTGGTCCATAGCTGTATAAAGTCTCCCCCTGGTTTGTATGGCTTGTTCTAGACATGTTTTTTCATGGACCAATTTGATGGTTTCCTAGACACAAACATAAAAATTGACTTTGTCCTGTAATATGACCAGACCTTGATTGTCATGAATTTCAATGATTATGGACCAAGACCTGAACTAGCATGGGCCAGACATGAGGGAAACTGACTAGCATGACTTTCTCCGTTAGGTCATGGCATGTCCCTAGCGAAATGCAACTGGAAGAGTGGAGCGGGACACCTAATCATGAAATGCATAAAGAGCTTTGATCCCTGACGGAGGACTTGACCAGGCCGACTCTAACATTGGCTCCAATGGGGGATGGTAGCTCCTTGGAGGTGCCAAGAACAACAGATCTCTGGAGGAGCTAGACAGTGCCTTTTTTGTCCATTGGGCCATGGAGTCATAATCTTGATAAACAGTACAGGACTCTGACTTACTTATAAAACAGAAAGACCAAATGACTTACTCAAACGTGACATTAAAATAACTCAAAACTTGACTTTACAGACTAAAGCCAAATTGAAAAAATGGTATTTACAATGACAATGGAAGCAGTGTTCATAGATCAACAGTGATACCGCTTGAGCAGCCGACCATTGATCAACCCTCCAGGACAATCTTCTCCATTTATTTCGCTCAGAAGAAAGGCATTTTGACCTGTGTATGATGCGATCTTGAAAGGGCCTTTCCACAGATTTTCGAACTTTTCATGCTTGCCTTTCTCCTCATTTCTTGCATCCCATTTCAGCACTATATCATCCACCTGAAATCTCTCCATCTTTGCCTTTCTATTATAATTGTTTTTTATTTTCTCCTGCAATTTGGATGTGTTCTTGAAGACTTCTTCTCTTGTTTGCTGTAAGTGGATCATTTGATTCAGCCTCCTCTGCATGGGATCTTCCTCACTGCCAGCCTCCTGAAGGAGTTTGACCATCGGGGAAGTAAGAGAAGCGGGAAATACTGTGTCCACTCCATTAACAAGCTCAAATGGTGACATACCAATGGACTTTTTGTGAGTGATCTAATCTTCCCAAAGCGCATGGACCAACCTCTTGTTCTAGCTCTTCTTATTTATTTCCAGCAGCTTCTTGATGATGTTGACCAAAGATTTATTTGAAGATTCCGCGAACCCATTTCCTTGCGGATGATAGACAGTTGAATGACCCAAAATTATGTGATACTTATGACAAAATTCTACCATCCTTTTTTATTTAAACACTGCTGCATTATGAGTGATTAATTTTTTGGGACAACCAAAGCGAGGCAAGATGTTATTTTCAAGAAATGAAATGATTACTGTGTCCGTCCCTTGTCTGGTAGGGGCTGCCTCCATCCATTTTGTGAAATAGTCCATCGCTGTAAGAATCCAACTATGCTGTCCGGAAGAGGCGGGATGAATTTCTCCGATGAAATCTAATCCCCACTGCTGGAAGGGAGTGCTCACTTCAATAGGCTTAAGTGGCAAAGGCTGTAATTTCTGTTTCCCTTCGAAAATATGACATTTATGACAGCGCTTGACCATCTTATGTACATCGGCAAACAAAGTAGGCCAGTAGTATCCTACTCTCAAAATCTTGTTCGTTGTTGACTTCCAAAAACGATGACCTCCACATTCTCTTCCATGGAAATCCTCCATGACATTTTTTGCCTCCTCTTCCACCAGACAATTTAACAGAATGCCACCGGGGTCTTTCCAATATAGTGCAGAATTTAAGATGCAAAACTTTGTAGCCTTCAATTTGAGTGTTCTCACTTTGTTTCTAGTCATGCCAGGCGGTGCTAATAGATTTTGCAACACATATATTATATCAGAATACCATGGGGACAATGCAAACATTTCGGATACCTGAATTGACGTTCCTTCTTTATTATCATCGGTCAGGGAAGCGATCAAATTTATGTCCAATGCATGCAAATTTGATTCAGCCATTAGCTTCGCCAACCCCTGTCCTTTGACCAGCTTTGTAGGCTTTATCTCCACATCGTATTCTAGCAAGGCTACAATCCATTTTCCTCTTCTCCCTTCTGGGTCGGTCTGTACCAAAACCTCTTTTACAACAGTATTAGGAACATAGGCCAGAATGTGAGAATGTAGGATATATACCCGGAAATCCTTCAATGCCTTCACCAATGCCAGGGCTTGCTTCTCAATGATGTTATACTTTAAAGCTGCGTCTCTTATAGCTCTGTTGAAAAATGTAATCGGTCTTTCATGACCCTCTCTCTTCTACGATAATACTGTCGCCATAGTATGCTCCGAAGCAAAAGAAAATACTATGAAATCCTGAGTATAGTCCGGGCTTACTAGAACTTGAGCTGAAGAAAGGGCCAATTTGACCAAGTTGAAAGATTTTACTGCCTCATCTGTCCATTTAACCTGGCTATCCATTTTAAGCATGTTGGTCATTTCTTTCAAGTGTTCTGCAAGATTAGGTACAAAACGAAAATTCATCTTACCATTGAATGATTGTATTTCCTTTTTGTTTCTGGGCAGATTGATTTGCTGAATTGCTTGCACACGTGCTGGGTCTGTACGAATGCCATATTTTGAAATGATGTGCCCAAGTAATTTGCCTTCTTCCATGGTGAACAAGCTCTTCTTAGGATTCAACGATAGACCATATTTCCTGCATTTTTGAAAGACATTTGTCGGGTGATGCATGTGTTCTTCATTAGACTTTGAAAACACCGTCAAGTCATCCAAGTACACCACCAAAAACACCTCATTCTCATTCGCAAACGCCAAGTCCATTGCCCGCTGAAATGTGGCACCTGCATTCTTTAAACCGAATGTCATTTTGGCATAGTGAAAGGTTCCCCATGGAGTGGTAAATGCTGTCTTGTCTCTATCATCTTCATGGACGGAAATTTGGTTATATCCAGAATAACCATCAAGCAGGGACATACGAGATGCCCCCACTACTCGCTGAAGTATATGGTCCATCTTGGGCAGCGGATAGTTGTCCTTCAATGAGACCTTATTTAGATTTCTGAAATCAATGCATAAGCGGATCTCACCGGTCTTCTTACGTACAGGCACTACGCTAGATATCCAATTTGAAAATCTGATGGGCACAATGATACCTGATTTGTACAACCTATTTACCTCTTTTTCGATGGATGGCAGCAACTTTGGATTTATCCTCCTCAGCTTTTGTCTAAATGGTTTTTGGTTGGGCTTGATAGGTATCGTATGCTGAATGATATTTGTATCATAGGTGTTTAAATCAAAATAATCCCAAGCAAATACATCTGCAAATGAAGCCATCAAACTGATATATTTGTCTTTGATCTTTGGCGATAATGCTTTAGACAATTTTACCAACTTTGGATTGGTAGTTGTACCGATGTTGACCTCTTCTACACCCTTCTTTGTCGGCTGCAATGTTGTCTTGCAGGCTACATCATCCTGATCAAAAAGTTCTTAGAGGTATCAAGCCTTTAGGAATGATGTTATTCTTCAGCTGCAATACATCCATTTGATTGATCTACACTTCATTTATACCATTCCCTTTGTCTTCATCATTTTCCACATCGATTGAGGTTTCTTTGAACTTGCCTTTGTTGAGCAGAAAATCTGTAATCTCCTCGTCATCTTGGAACACTTGCCAATGTCGCTGATTGTTTGGAATGGTTGGACGGTGCTTGACATGGATTTCAAATTTATTGCTGGAGTTCATGGGGATCTTCAAGTTGCTCGCTGCCTTGGCGAGAGCATCAACAATACTATTTTGTATACGAGGCACACATGTCAAGGTGTATTCTGAAAATAACTTCAAGATGTCTAAAACTACATTACGATATGCCCGCATCCTAGGATGTCTTGCTTGATTCTCACCTTTGACCTGTTTTGTTACAAACTTGGAGTCGCCATATACCGAAATCATTTTTGCATTTAGCTTTCTAAGAATCTTCAGGTCAGCAATTAGAGCTTCATATTCATCTTCATTATTTGAACATTCAAAGGCCAGCTTGTAAGAGCAAACTCTCACGCTGCTAGGCACTTTGTTTGGGGTGGAGAAAGGACTGCGTACCCAAATACCAATACCGACACTGTTAGCACTTGAAATTTCACCTAGGCTGAGATAGACAAATCTCAAGGCTACATCAAACCATTCAGCCTCGTAGCTAGCCCTACGAGGCAGGAGAAGGCTCTCTCCGGTCAAACTCGGTGGATTTTTTAATAGATTTCACCAATTACAAAAACTGATATTGCTTTTCTTGTCCTTCTCTCTTCAAGATTTCTTTGAAATTTTCTGTTATTTCTGGAATGTCGTCTGTTTCTACCATCTGACTATCTATCTCATTTAAACTATCTGAAAACAAAACAAAAGACTGTAAATCTGTATGTACATAGTTAATGGGATGATTTATCGGTTTCTACTTGCTTGTGATCATATATTTCATCTTTTGTCCCCGATATAACTTCCTCATTTGTCCAAACACTGGGATTGTTGCATAGGAGAAATCCAGCTATAGTGTCCCTTTCAATTTTGCTACCCAAGACCTGGAAAGAAGCATGCCAAACCTTGGAGGAATATCTGCTACCACCACATCCATCAGGACATTTTTCATAGGAAGCTGATCCAAACTCACAACCAAGTCTTTGATGAGACCTATACATCTTACTCTGCTAGAATCGAATGAATATAGATCATGATATTGTCGAGTGATATCCAGACCAAGCTTATCCATGATGGCCTTGGGCATGAGATTGTGAGAAGCTCCGGAATCGAACATGGCATTATGTAAAATGAAATCATGCAACCTCAAACTTATGTAGAAAGGTGGCACCTCGTTGTCACGAGACCCGCCATTTGATGCTGGTCCAAAAATCATTTCAGGTTGATCCTCTTCTACATTTACCATGTCGGACATTGGGTCCCAATTCAACATTTTAGAAATCTGTCCTTTATAACTGTTATTCTTCATTACTTCACTCAAGGGGATGGATACCTTTAACTTAGAAATCTCGTTCTCTAGGCTAAAAGTGGGAGTTTTTTCTACCTCCTTGACTGGGATCTCTTTCCTTTCCTCTTCCTTTGAGGTGGCAGGTTGTTGTGATTGTTCTGCAGGTTTTGATTTGTTGCTCTCCGGACCAACCGCCTCCTTTCCTTTTCTTTGTGTAGCTGATAAATCATTCTTTGTTTTTTCACACTCCCTCTTTTTCTGAATTGGTATGGCCAGCACATCTATGTTTCTAATTGAATATCGTTGTTGTTGTGCAGACAGAGCATTCATATACCCCCTTTGATATTCTTCTGATTCTTCTTCCAACACATTGTCGCTAGCTAGAATAAAATCAGTGTCTTGGTGTGCAGCTGAATTCACTGCACATTCTTCTTCTTTGGTAATGTAAGTAGGCAACTCATCTGGAATAAAGAGATGGTTTTCTTCGCTTATTACATTCCCATCCTCGTCTGACTCTAGTCCATGAACAAAATTCTGCTGCAAAGGTGTTTGTACCGGCTGTTGTGCAGTCTGCTCTTGAGTTTGCTGATCTCTCTGTCTTATCCTATATTGTGGCTGCTACTGACCACGAAAGTTAGGATTCCTCACTTATGATTCTGTCTTGTCAAGTTTTACCCTTTCAAGCATCTGTTCTACCTTTTTGAGAAGCTAATCCATTGCAGAAGATTCTTCTTTCATAATGGTTTTCTTCTCTGCTTTCGCTCTAGCTCTTTTGGACAGCAGGTTCGCCTCAACACTGACCGCAATTCTCTGCATGTCTTCCATTGTGGCTGGTTCCCTTTCTCTCAATTGATAAGCCATATCAGCATCAAAACCATCCGGGAATTTCACCATGGCTAGTCTCACGGGTGGCCTTAGATCATCTGGAATTTCATTGTACACTGTATTGAATCTCATGCAATAATCTTGGATTGACTCACCAGCGTTTCTCTTGATTTGCTCGTATTCAGACAGAATTTGAAGAGGGTTCTTTTTCACTTCCCAGCGGTTCAAGAATTATCTATGTAGGTTTGCCAAGGTGGCGGTACGTGCAGCCAGTAAACCTCTGAACCATTTCTTCACCTCACCTACAAATGTTTGTACAAATAGCCTCATTAACACGTTCTCCACATTCATATCATAAAGTTCACATAAGTCTGTCATTCGCTCCACGTGTTGCTGCGCAGTAATGCCGCTAGGAGAGCCATCAAAGAATGGGATTTTGCTTTGGTAATCAGCGAGCATATCATCTAGAACTTGGGGTAGAACAAGGGGTACAAAACATGCAGCCATCATTTTTGGTGGATTTGGCCTTGGAGGTGTTGGAGGAGTGTGCACAGTTTGCAAGGGGCTTGCAATTGGATTTTGGAGCGGTGTCGCAATGTAATTATCAATTAATCTATTAGCTCTCTCTGTTTCGAGGTCTACAAGAAATTGCAGATTGGGGACAGTATAATCAACAGCCCTTTCAGATTTAGACTCAAACAATGATATCTCGAACCATTCGTCAAACACAAGCTCTTCAAGATACTCAAAAATGTCGGGACATGAATGGGATTTGAACACGAAAGTTATGGTGCTCTCTTGACGAAGGAGCCTGGGGATCAAATTGGGGTTTTCGAAGATATGATGAGGATCCGGGTCTGGATTGGCTCTGGTATATCGTCTCGAAGCCAGCGTGCTATTGAGAAAAATCACAGGACACAACCAACTTGCTCAGCCTTTCCAATCCTAAGCTCATCATCCGGGAGCTTAAAATTATTAAGAAACACGGGGATTGATTTCAAACTTAGTCTTCCCCAGTGGAGTCGCCACTATGTTAGCACCTAAATCCGCCTCAGGCTGAAGGAAGGCAAAATTCAGGGTAACCACAAACCACGCTCAGTCTGGTAG
>APFE030643659.1:128101-144310 GCA_000404065.3 Pinus taeda
AAAACTGACAGTGATGAGACACCTACCTATGCATAATGCAAAGAGCTTTTGATCACCGATGGAGGGCTCAAGACCGACACTAACAGGCACCATCATTCCCTACTGCTCCATCGAAATCCATAGTCCACAAGCCTTCTTCATCCTCTTGTAAGTGTTGAAAATCTGTTTGTCGTGCTTTGTCTGCTTGCTGTCCATCATTTTCAGCCGATTGCCCAATCTTTTGCTGCTTTTCTTGTCCTTCTCTCTTCAAGATTTCTCTGAAATTTTCTGTTATTTCTGAAATGTCGTCTGCTTCTACCATCTGACTATCTATCTCATTTAAACTATCTGAAAACAAAACAAAAGACTCTAAATCTATATGTACATAGTTAATAGGATGATTTATCGGTTTCTCCTTGCTTGTGATCATATATTTCATCTTTTGTTCCCGATATAACTTCCTCATTTGTCTAAACACTGGGATTGTTGCATAGGAGAAATCCAGTTGTAGTGTCCCTTTCAATTTTGCTACGCAAGACCTGGAAAGAAGCATGACAAACCTTGGAGGAATATCTGCTACCACCACATCCATCAGGACATTTTTCATAGGAAGCTGATCCAAACTCACAACCAAGTCTTTGATGAGACCTATACATCTTACTCTGCTGGAATCGAATGAATAGAGATCACGATATTGTTGAGTGATATCCAGACCAAGCTTATCCATGATAGCCTTGGGCATGAGATTGTGAGAAGCTTCGGAATCGAACATGGCATTATGTAAAATGAAATCATGCAACCTCAAACTGATGTAGAAAGGTGGCACCTCATTGTCATGAGACCCGCCATTTGATGCTGGTCCAAAAATCATTTCAGGCTGATCATCTTCTACATTTACCATGTCGGACATTGGGTCCCAATTCAACATTTTAGAAATCTGTCCTTTATAAATGTTGTTCTTCATTACTTCAGTCAAGGGGATGGATACCTTTAACTTAGAAATCTCGTTCTCTAGGCTAAAAGTGGGAGTTTTTTCTACCTCCTCGACTCGGATCTCTTTCCTTTCCTTTTCCTTTGAGGTGGCAGGTTGTTGTGATTGTTCTGTTGATTTTGATTTGCTGCTCTCCGGACCGACCGCCTCCTTTCCTTTTCTTTGTGTAGCTGATGAATCATTATTTGTTTTCTCACCCTCCCTCTTTTTTGAATTGGTATGGCCGGCACATCTTTGTTTCTAACTGAATATTGTTGTTGTTGTGCAGACAGAGCATTCATATACCCCCTTTGATATTCTTCTGATTCTTCTTCCAACACATTGTCGCTAGCTAGAATAAAATCAGTGCCTTGGTGTGTAGCTGAATTCACTGCACATTCTTCTTCTTCGATAATGTAAGTAGGCAACTCATCTGGAGTAAAGAGATGGTTTTCTTTGCCTATTACATTCCCGTCCTCGTCTGACTCTAGTCCATGAACAAAATTCTGCTGCAAAGGTGTTTGTACCGGCTGTTGTGCAGTCTGCTCTTGAGTTCGCTGATCTCTCTCTCTTATCCTATATTGTGGCTGATGCTGACCACGAAAGTTAGGATTCCTCACTTGTGATTCTGGCTTGTCAAGTTTTACCCTTTCAAGCATCTGCTCTACCTTTTTGAGAAGCTGATCCATTGCAGAAGATTCTTCTTTCACAATGGTTTTCTTCTCTGCTTTCGCTCTAGCTCTTTTGGACAATAGGTTCGCCTCAACGCTGACCGCAATTTTTTGCATGTCTTCCATTGTGGCCGGTTCCCTTCCTCTCAATTGATAAGCCATATCAGCATCAAAACCATCCGGGAATTTCAACATGGCTAGTCCCACGGGTGGCCTTAGATTATCTGGAATTTCATTGTACACTGTATTGAATCTCATTCAATAATCTTGCACTGACTCACCAGCGTTTCTCTTGATTTGCTCGTATTCGGACAGAATTTGAAGAGGGTTCTTTTTCACTTCCCAGCGGTTCAAGAATTGTCTATGTAGGTCTGCCAAGGTGGCAATACGTGTAGCCGGTAAACCTCTGAACCATTTCTTCACATCACCTACAAATGTTTGTACAAAGAGCCTCATTAACACGTTCTCCGCGTTGATATCATAAAGTTCACAGAAGTCTATCATTCACTCCACGTGTTGCTGCACAGTAATGCCGCTAGGAGTGCCATCAAAGAATGGGATTTTTCTTTGGTAATCAGCGGGCATATCATCTAGAACTTGGGGTAGAACAAGGGGTAAAAAACAGGCAGCCATCACTCTTGGTGGATTTGGCCTTGGAGGTGTTGGAGGAGTGTGCACAGTTTGCAAGGGGCTTGCAATTGGATTTTGGAGCTGTGTTGCAATGTAATTATCAATTAATCTATTAGCTCTTTCTGTTTCAAGGTCTACAAGAAATCGCAGATTGGGGATAGTATAATCAACAACCCTTTCGGATTTAGACTCAAACAATGATATCTTGAACCGTTCGTCAAACTCAAGCTCTTCAAGATACTCAAAAATGTCGGGACATGAATGGGATTTGAACACGGGAGTTATGGTGCTCTCTTGACAAAGGAGTATGGGGATCAAATTGGGATTTTCGAAGATATGAGGAGGATCCGGGTCTGGATTGGCTCTAGTATATCATCTCGAAGCTAGCGTGCTATTGAAAAAAATCACAGGACACAACCAACTTGCTCAGCCTTTCCAATCCTAAGCTCATCATCCGGGAGCTTAGAATTATTAAGCAACAAGGGGATTTTATTTCAAACTTAGTCATTCCCCAGTGGAGTCGCCATTATGTTAGCACCTAAATCCACCTCAGGCTGAAGGAAGGCAAAATTCAGGGTAACCACAAACCACGCTTAGTCTGGTAGCTAGCCCTACCAGAACAGGAGAGGGCTCTCTCCGGGTCACACTCAGTGAATAGATGAACAAAAAGGACTGAGATGACTTTCAAATGAACTATTTATCTTAGGCTAGTAAGTGGAAATGAAAATAATGAGTGATTTCGTGAATGACTGCATTTCTGGGACGTTATGGGATCACTGGACTTCAATGAACAAAAAACTTAACATGAAGGCACAGATTATTTCGTGAGGCAAGGTAGGCTGAAAGCATAGCAATTTAATTTTAAATTATGGCGGAATGGAAAGATTGATTAAGAATTTGAAAAGGGCATGGGCGACATGAATCCTTTTCAAAAGAAGAACTAACATTGTACATGAAATTTTCCCACAGGTAGAGCAATAAAATTGAATTCTACCTGATCTCACTTGAAAAATCTCACCAGAAATGAGTACGAAATGAAACTATGGAACATAAAAAAGAAATGGAGAGATTGATTAAGAAGGTGAAAAGGGCATGGACAACATGAATCCTTTTCAACAGAAGAATGAAACACTGCACATGAAATTTTCCCAGATGTAGAGCAATAGAATTGAATTCTGCCTGATCTCACTCGAAAAATTTCACCAGAAATGAGTGCGAAATGCAATATGAAACATAAAAAGATACATATGAAACATAAGAGAAACACTTGCTACACTCACAACCACACGAATCTCATGAAACAGAGCCGTTGCCTTTCATTAATTCTCTGTAAAAATATACAATGTAGAAACAAAGTTTCTTTCCCACAGTCTCCCAGAAGTTACAAGCCAACCAACCCTTTGCAAATAACTTGCATACAATATATAAAATGTGTGAGGAAGAGATAGAACGCCCAGGGTTTGGGAAGTTACTCAAATCATTTCGAAATGGAGATGGAGAGCCAACCATCAGCTATAGGTGCAACGCTCTCCAACATGACATTTGGCTGGGGTGACCCTTTGCATTCCTTTGAAACTTGGATAAATGCCCATATGGAGAGAAAACTCTTTAAATTCCATTTTTGGTGCCAAAAAACCAAAGTGCAGATGACCGGGCCCACTGGGAGAAGTCGCGAACTGAAATTTCCCGAAACGGAAGCAAATTGGCAATTTTTTCCTCTGTGCGCCGCGCGTCGCGCTACTTTGGGGCCTGTTTTGGGGCACTTTTAGGTGTCCAAAATGTGCCCAAGTGGGCTTGTTGGAAAGCCTATCCTATCTACTTTCTAACCCAACTAGAATTTTTGAATTTGGTGCTCATTTTCCCCTCCAAATGTTCATTCTCCCAAGACTTCTTTCTGTGAGTCAAAAAAGTGGCAGAGAGGCCATTTTTGGGTGTTTGTTGACCTTTAGGAAGCCCAAATATTGTCAAAATTTCTTTCCCGGACACCAGTAGTCGTATTTTTCGATGCTAAATCCAAATATCCAAGCCATTCCTCATTTGGAGCTCTATAATTTTAGCGTCGCGCCAGTGGCGCAGTGCACAGGGAGGAATTTTCTGTTTTGTGTCCAAAAATTTGCCTGTGTCCAAAATTTGCCCAGATTTTTTGAAATTTGGGCTGGAGTTTCCCTACGAAGTGCTATGCTGTGCCAAGGAAGCCTCAGCCAAGATTCAAAGTCGATCTTGCTCCTTTGCCTCCTTTGACTCCTTTGTCGCTTTGCTCAATTTTGCCTGTAGGCTCCTGATTCTTGCTTTGGAGCTCATGTTTCGGGCCTGGTAGTGATGAGTCATGCACCTCAGCATGTATTTCTCCCTGTTAGATTTATCCAACAACTGTTCCAAGTGTAGATTGACCCGCTCCAACGAAGACTCATGGTCGTTGTTGATCTCTTGCTCCAAGGGAGTGAGCTCGATCAGTCTCTGCTGGACAGCTTGTCGATTTTCACGGATGCTTTGCAGCTCCCTGATCGTCTGTTGGTCTTCAAGCTGTTTGTTTCTATGCTCCAGATATTTGATGACCCATCTGGCCCTCTCGAAATTGAGTATCAAGTCTTTTATTTCTGTGTCCTGCTCCCGAATGATCATCCTAAGTTTGGCATTCTCTGCCTCTGTCTCTTCATCCGGAATGAGGATGACACCAGTCCCTTGTGCACCTGATGGCTCACCCGAAGGCCCCTCCTCATGCATTAGCTCCTTACCTCTATCCTTTTCCTGTGTCATTGATTCCGGAAGTGAGGCCCCTTCCACCCCAGGTGGAGATAACACTCGCTTTGCTGCTGCGAACAACAGTCTACTGCCCTTCTAGTATGTGATGTATACTGGCATGGTGGTAGTCTCATGGTGCTCAAACTGATGTGAAGGACCCCCCTGCTCATGGTCTACCTCTGATTACCACCGGAGGAGCACTGAAGAAATCACGGGAGATGAAGTCCTCCCAAGCAATACCCTACAATCCTAACTGATGGTCCACCAAAATTCGGATGAGAGCAAAATGATAGACACTGTTTAGCTACTGTTGAGGGGTCTTGCGCTTCATGAAGTTCTTCATTTTCTCAATGTTGTTGCAAATGAAAAATGGGAGGCTCATCATCTGCACCCGGGTGAAGTGCATGAGCAACCTAATGTGATATGCGTAAAGGCATGAAAACCTCCCCTCGCAACTGAAATACTTCATGATCAATCTCATGAGTGGGGCATACTCATCTCTCAAAAATCTGAATGGAAAAACTTTGGTGAGCTGGCTCAAGTAGCTGTTCTTGATGTAAGGTTGATAATGATGCCTCTCCACCTTCTTTTTCTTATGCCACTGCTCTCCAATGTTCGATATTCCTGTTGTCACTGATATGGTTTCTGGTGTCAAGATGAAAGTGACCCCAGCCAGGACGGATTGACCTCCCTGTAAATGAAGTGCAAAAAGGCAGGCCAACTCATGATGGACTCTGACATTTGCCACCCTTTGACAAAATTCACAAAATGCCAAGTGTTGGAAACAAGACATGGCGAGTGGGCATGCTTGCAGCTCAGTGAGGGTGTTTGTCTCATCTCTAAGATGTTTGCCACTGCAGTGATGTCTCCTATGGGCCCTCTCTCCTCAAGATGTGCCACTGTGGGTCCCCTCCTCATACTCTGATGAATTTTCTGATGCCATTACTGCTGCTTGTATCCTGAGTTTTATGCTGCCCTCTGAATCTAATGAAACTAATAGCTGCTCTGAAAATATCTTCCCTCCTCATACTTTGATGAATTTTCTGATGCCATTACTGCTGCTTGTATCCTGAGTTTTATGCTGCCCTCTGAATCTAATGAAACTGATAGCTGCTCTGAAAATCTCTTGTTTTGCTAGCCTTCACCAAGATTTGAAGCAGTTTGGCAATTTTTTATGCCCCTGGTTGTGTGCGTCGCGCGCCAAGCCCAGTGCACCGCACGCTGGGTGTGCGTCACGCCCTTGTAAATATTCCACTGCGAGCTGGTTGCGTGTGCGCCGCGCCCTCCATGTGCGCCGCGCTCCTTGGTGTATGCGCCACGCCCTCGAAGTCCAACTCCCGCTCCCTCAAACACTCACAATTTCACTTTCTCTCCTTTGAAATGCTTTCTCCAAGTCTTGCAAGAGCACAGTGGCTTTGATTTGGGCAAAACATGTATTTATAGCTTTAGAGGAGATGGGTTTGATTTTTTCTTCCTTGAAAACCCATTTTCAAATGTTTATGTTTTGCACTTTTTCATTGACTTTTAAAACACTCTGATCTTCATTTTTCTTTGAAATTTTGGCTCTTATGATGGGATTTTCGACGTTTCTTTGCGGGGACTGTGTGACTGTGCATTTGGCCATAGAAACCATGACTACATTTGAAAAATCAACTTGTGCATTTTTGGAAAATTTTGTCATAAATGACCTTGTTTGACTTTTCTTCAAAACAGAGTTTTGAAGAAGAGTCGATGTCTCTTCAACTGATGATGAAGCTTTATGGTCCATAGTTGTATAAAGTCTCCCCATGGCCTGCATGGCTTGTTCTAGACATGTTTTTTCATGGACCAATTTGATGGTTTCCTAGACACAAACATAAAAATTGACTTTGTCCTGTAATATGACTAGACCTTGACTATCATGAATTTCAGTGATTATGGACCAAGACTTGAACCAACATGGGCCAGACATGAGGGAAACTGACTAGCATGACTTTATCCATCAGGTCATCGCATGTCCCTAGCGAAATGCAACTGGAAGAGTGGAGCGAGACACCTAATCATGAAATGCATAAAGAGCTTTGATCCCTGATGGAGGACTTGACCAGGTTGACTCTAACAGAACCTTATTTTGACTACATGTTGGAAAATACCTCTAAAAATCACATTATTTAACCCCATACCAATATGAACCCAATACACCTTCCTAATTTTAAAAACCAATACTTTCACTAAATATTGTAACTATCCATTTTTTCATTAACATTCTTTTACCCCGTTATATTTTTTCAGTAACTTTGAGCTCTATCTTTTATAACTACCTATATAAAAACCATTTACCCCCTATTATATGCTCAATATATTATATCACTTTTTCCTCAATATATATCCCCCGATATGAACCCACGTGGTATAGTATTGCCCCCATAGTGAAGCCCCCATGCCAGAAATGAGTGCCCACTAAATGTCATAGAGGTCTAATTTTTTTGTGAGGATAGCCATGCAACTAAAAAATGTCCCTCTCTTCTAGGCCTATAGGTCAGATATCAAGGGGAAGAGAGTGGCTTGGAGTAACTTTGCTTCATCAACTAGAGGAGGCCACAAGTGCCTCGACCATATTATCAAGGAATGCAAGGTGCACGTTATCCTTCTTTAAATCAAAACCATAATGCACCCTTTTGGCCTTGGTATTCTCCAGCTCAGTCATCTTTCTCCATGCCGTCTCCTTGGTCCTATTATCCTCAGTATCCTTATCAACCTGTCAATCCATCCTTTCAACCATATCAACCTCAGCCTCCTTAATGGGCCATCCCTTCACAAGGATGGAGGCCTCAATTATCCCAACCTCTTGCCTTAATTCCTCCTCCTCCACCTTAACCACAACTACCCCATAATAATCCACCCAAGCAACCTTATATGCCTACCCAACCCAATTCGAACCTAAACAACAAGTAGGTCCAATAGTTATATAGTGGGGAAATATCCTATCTTTCTTATGTTGTCGAGATCCAAAAGATCAACCTCGGGTCTGGGAAGGTGCTTCCAGATATCACCCACCTTCTCCACCTGAAGATCTTGAAGTAAGGAAGATAATGTCCCTCAAGCCAATATGCCTCTCTATCCTGAAAGGCCGATCCAACCTAAATAGCACACCCCATAAGAGGTTGAACTTTTGGGAGAACTAAGAACCATGTGTGTTAAAATACCCCTTCTCCAGGCCATCAAATATGTTCCCATATACAAAAATGTTATCAAGGAAGAGTGCTTCAAGAGGCTTGAATGAATAAAAAGAGATTCCCCCACTATTAATGTTGTTGGGAAACTATCTAATCTAATGATTGGGAGGGTTATCTCCCCAAATTACTTGGATCCCGATATCCCAGTAGTGGATGTGCACATTAATAATATTGTAGTCCCAAACACACTAATTTAACCTGAGGTTGCAATGAATGTCATGACCAAGGATATTTGAGAAAGACCACTACAATGTTGCAGCTTACAAAAAGATCCATAGTAGCCCCTGAGGGAGTTATTGAGGATCTGATGGTCTCCATTTACTCCTAGGAGTACCCCACAAAATTCCTTTTCCTCCGACCGAAAACTAAGTTTAATGGGTACCCTCTCTTTTTAGGGAGAACTTGGTTAGCCAATGTTGATGATTACATTAGCCGCAAGGCTGGAAACATGACTATTAAAAATGGCCATCTCATAAAGCATCTTGTATTATAACCCCCTGCTCAACCCTCTATTGAGCATGATTTTCCTTGTGGGTAGAGGAAGGGGAGGAGGAATATTTTCATCATTCATTCCTCTACCCAGTTTGTAAAATAGACTCTACTATAGGAAGTAAGCAGCTAGATGAGAATGACCTTATTGATAACTTCTTGCAGAACCATCCTCCTGCTGTCATGCCAATTGATGAGCTAGTAGAATAATCCTTAGTGAAACCTAAGAATAGTCCATGGGATGAATTATTTACTGCCAATTCTGATCAAGATCATCCTAATATTGTGGAAATCATTCCATCCAAAACTATTGGTTTAAGGGGGCTTGACCCAGGGTTAGAGTGTACTACACACCAACAAAGTTCTCAACCACTGGCCTTTTCGACAATGACCTGCAAGTAGATCGCAGTTTCACCCGAAGTGGTTATGGGAGGTTGAAAAACTAGGTTTATACGACCAAGGGATATGCATGTTGTGGTGTCTGTGTATTCAATTATGTCTTATATCTACCTACAACTTTGTGTACATGAATAACTTCACGCTGATGATTAACTACACAGATTCGTACTTAATGCATGGACATAATAGAAAACAGTATAACACGTACTCTGTTGGCTTGAGGGAGCCTAACCCAAGTTCAATGTTAGTTAGCCAAACAAATCCCTACACTACTGGCCTTTTTGGTAGTAGCCCGGAGAGCGTGGACTGAAGTCTCACTGGAAGCAGTATGGGGGGATGCTGGAACCATGTTTCCACACCCTTGAGATGGTTGTGATGTCGATTTATTCTGGCTATACCTGCCTTCGTGCAGGTTGCTTAGCCCTCTGTTCCACCCTTCAGTACCTTCGTGAAAGGGTATAATTGGCTTTTACGCAGCCCTAACCTGCGGCTCAGGGACTTTTGTACTGCTAGGGCAACTAACTGTGATATCTCCCAAACTAGGCTAAGTGTCTTACTTATCTTATTAACCGATCTTAGTTAGCTTCACGTAAACATATGTTCTTACTTACGTTCACTTAACCAACACATTTACATACATTTGCACATAATATAATAATTATAAGTGAAATTCATACCCAACATAACAAGATGCATAAACAGGAAATAAAGACGTAGAAATTATAGAATACTTTTCTTTATTGATAATTCTGGATGATTATAAACTCGACCCACTCTGCGCACTCAGCTATAGGGGTCCGCGCACTCAGCTGCAGACTTCTACTCTAGGCCTCTATGCGCTCAGCTGTAGAGCCTCTACCTACACTACAACCTAAGACTTAGACTTCTTGCTCTTAGGCTATGACTCTCTTCCTCGTCATTGATTTTTTATCTACTCAGAGCTTAGCTCTTTTTATACAATCCCATGGTCCACGGACCATGGGTAGATATTTTACAGCTGACATTACATTTCCAAAATTAGGGCAGACAACCCTATGACTCTTTAACATCTACGCGCTCCACAACCACAAAATGCGGAGTCTTTACACTTGGATTACAAAATTTAACCAAAATATGGGATTTTAGCCCCAAAACGACTCTTGGGGGATCCCGTGCCCAACAGGCCCCCAACACAAACATTGTGACTCACCCTAGAGTCACTCTGCAACTGTGTGGATCTTAGCATGAAGACCTCCCAACTCCGTTTGGATGACCGCAACCTCGACAATGCACTGAACAGTCACCTACTGGACTTCTTCCACTCTCTGCTTGGTGATTGTTGTTGAACCGCTACCTTAAATAATTTGTTGAGATTCTTGTAGTGTCGTGATCTTTCCTTCAATGGAAGTTGTGATTGTATAAGCCTCATCTATTTATGGCTGTAGGTACACTTTTAGGACCACTTATTTGTGCCGAGCGGCATCCACCTATTCCTTAAGTGCCTTTTCCTCTTGCATCCATGCGAGCCTCTGTGTGAGGGTGAATGTCTGCGTGGTCCCTTTGATCTCGTCATACCCTTTTTGTAGTTTGCGAAGGTGCTCTACATTCGGGTCCTCCTGTAGGGTGGTCAAGACCTCAAATGACTATTCAAAAAGTCGCATGCCGTTTGGTACTGCACTATTGACTGCCATTATTTCTGTTGTAACAGTGGTGGCACATTGTTCCCTAACTTCCAGCATATTTGAAGGTTGAAGCCTCAACTGCAATTATGCGATTTGTAGGATCAGCTCTAGCTAAAGTTTGGCCATCTCTATCCGAGCGTCGCACACCCCTGTGGCCAACTTGTAGACGCAGACCTCAACTGGTTCTTTTGCCTGAATGTCCAACTGTGGGACCATTCGGTAGGCTTCCTCCACTACCTGCATGATTTTCTTATTTTTTTCCACTATATCGTTGCATTGCAAGCCCAACTGCTCGATATTGATGTGTTGCTTGCTCATCACCTACATAGCGTGACTCTCTCGGGCCCTAAGTTCCATGGTGACTCCATCCTGCAAGAGGTGGAGCATCTCTAGAGGGAGCATGGCCATATTCAAACCCACCCCTTTCAGGTTGTTGACTCTGGGCCTGTCGATCTCATTTTTCTGTAGTAAGTGCCCCATCTTGTAGCACTATCGCGTTGGTCACCCTTGTGCGCAACATCTCTGTGGCGGCTGAAGTGCTAATTGCGAGGCTAGTGGACATTGTGCCAACCTGTGGAGTGTGAGCCTACAACTCCTGCAGCTTTGTCAGAGAGCTCCTCATACCAATTTCTACTGTTCTCTGAACTATTGGAAGGCCTCCATGGTGACATCCCTCACTGTTTCTCCGATATCGTGCAAATCCCCCTCAGTGAGGCTGATTGGGTCGAAGGATGTCTTTGATGCCTTGGTTTTATTTCATGGCACTGCCTTCTCTTGTGGTTGCTGACTCTTGAGTTGGGTGGACTTTGTTTGTGGGTTCGCGCCACCTTGTTCTATTGGATCCTCTATTTCTTCTTCAGTCCCGTGTGAAGGTGACTTCTGTCCTTCATGTTCTTCTCCTTCTGTCTTCTGCTATTCGGCCAATTTCATGGCGTCACACGTTACCTAGGTCTTAGCCTCTACTTCATCTTTCCTACACTTCTCAGCCAACTGCACAATTTGGAGTTTTGTTTCTTCCTTCTTACGCTGCGTGATGAACTTTTCCATTTCCACCGCAGAGCCTATTGCATTGCTCCACTCCGGAAGCCAAGACTTGAGGACTGCAAAGATAACCTCATCAGTTGCCAGATATGGTATGTTATGCCATGTCTTCATAGGGTCCTTCCATGCCCTGATAAAGACATGGTGGAAATCCTCTTTGAACTCTGAAAAGCTTTTCAAACTAGCATATACTGTGGGTGAAAACCGCGGCTTGTGATTGGTCCCCATCGGGATACTCATCTCCATCAAGATCCAAAAGATCTTACTTTCTTTTATGCGCTATGCCTCTTTGGTCAGCCATAGCCAAGCGTACTTTGCTACCTCTAGAAGGTCTAGCACGACCGAAGGGAATTGGATGTCTTCTGGAAGCTCCCATGCCATCAGCACAATTAACAGCAAGAGCCACGCGTAGAGGAATTTCTTGCCCTGCTCTTGTGCCTTGCAATAGTTCGCAAGGAACTCGCTGCATAGATAATTCACCCAGTTGAACTGGAATCCTTCAGCGCATTGGGCTGCTAATGCAATCATAGGTGCATGCACCTCATCCACACGTCACTTCCACATCACCTTCCCTACTAATACTTGCGCTGCTACCTTCACTCCAGGGTTGTTAATGCTGGAGATGACATATCCCCACTTCTTCTTCTCCAACTTGAATTTCTTCTTCATAGCTTTTGCGAGGCCCAACTCACCACCTCTTCCTTCTGATATAGGCTATATCTTCTCCTGAATAAGGAAACTGTGTGATTTGATGGATCAAGTGGCCTGTGATGGGAATAGGCTCCTCCAGCCACAAATACCTATCATACACCAAGCAGAGCAGTTGCTGATGATGAAGATGGTCACTAGGGCATAGTGGTAGTGCGGTACCCAGAGCAGGTTGAGCAACACAACTTTCTCTACACCCTTGAGCCATGTCTACGGCTCTAATTTGATCATTCCAACAGTCGTATCAATCTGTCGGTGCATTAGCTTCTCAGTTGCCAACTGCGAGAATTTCTCGTGATCTGCGAGGTCCCAATCTTCGAACTTTAGTACAGGAACCCGCCCTAAGTGTGGCCCCTCAAAACAATGTCATCTAGGAGCAACGGAGTTTACAGGGAGCTCTTGCCCTCATCTATGTCCTTTGGCACCTTGGCTTTATCCTTGCGCGGAGGAACATATTTTGGTAACCTGGTAATAGGGTCCGCACCACGGGTTTCAACTTCCATTTCCAAATCCTCCTCATCTGCTAGGATTTTTTCAGATTATTCCTCGTCTACCTCCAAATTAATGGCCTTTCCCTTTTCCTGTAATGAGCTTGGTCCTTTGTGGGTTTCTTGGTGAGATGCGCACCGATAGCATGGTATGCTTATCCTTCTTTGGTCTTGGTGTCCTAGGTGATTTAGGGACTTTTATTGCCACTTCGGTACTCTCTGGGGTAGCTTCTACTACCTCAATTTCCTGCGTGGATTCCTTGGCTATCGACATCATTCTATTCAGGAGGTCCTGCATCTCCTTAGGAAATCTCTCGAACGTTGAATTTTCTCTCAAAGCCTCAAAATTTTCATGGTCTATACACACCTGATAGCACAACAACTGAGTTTTCAAAATGCCAAGTGTTTTTCACTAGACAACCACCTATGATTTATAGGGCTTTTTGAATTCAAATCCGACCGTCCCCCCCACATTCGGCCCATTAATGCTAGATTGGCGGCAGATTTGCAAGAATCTAATCCATAAATTTCACCTTAAATTCATGTTTCCCACTCCATTTGGCCACAATCCGTCCATCAAATCATGAACAGTGACTTCAATTCTCACTTTCCAGCAAACCTGCGCACTATTTCCATGAGTAGTGCAGCTGGCTTCACGTTGTCGCAAACCCTGTGACACTTCCTTGCTACACACAATCCTAAAATCACGCAGCTCTCCAACCTGGGTAGTGTAGTTTATAGTCTCGTGCCTCGTTTCAGCTGCCTGGAGCACTAAGACCCTGCTACTTTCATTTAGTCACATGGCCGGACTACGGATGTATGGCTTCAAGTGACTACCATTCACCTTTCCTACGAAGTGTTATCCATTTAACTTAACCAACTGGACCACGCCACCATCGATAATCTCCTTAATAACATAGGGCCTTAGCCAATGTATTTTGAATTTCCCTGGAAATTTATCAAACTTACTATCATACAACAGAACCAAGTCATTCACCTTAAAGGTGCGCAGCTTAATATGTCGATCATGCCATGCTTTTTCGCGTTGCTTTTGGACCTGTTGATGAAATCCAACCAAAAATATCTCTTCTTCAAGCTCATCCAATTGCGCGACCCCACTTGTAGGCCTTTGCGATTTGTCATACCTATGAGCGTTGTTATGCACACACTAGGCATGATGTATTCCATAGGCATTATGACTTCCACACCATAGACAAGCCTAAAAGGGGTTTGTCCCATCAGCCTTTTGCATGTTGTTCGATAAGCCCACAACACTACAGGTATGCGTAGGTCCCAATCAATTCGTTGAGCATTGCAATGTTGGGTGTGGAGCATGATTATCATCCTAATTTAGAGGTCTTTGTTTCCACTGAATGTATACCCTAGGAAGATTGTACACCCCTCCATGCAGGGGGGTGCAGGGGTGACTTGTCCGCGGGGGTTCGAGGGGGCGACATCCCCCTAGGCTAGGGGGTCCAAGGGCTAGCGGTCCCCTGGTGAGGGTTTCGGGGGTAGCGCCCCTGAAGCTAAAAATAGATGTAAAATTTCCTTGTAAAAGTATAGTAATTTCTAGTCAATCTCGTCCGTTCATTAGGCGGATGATCTGACAGTAGAATTTATGTTTAGTTTAGGGTTTTTTGCCCTAGAAGGCAACCCCTCTCTTTGTATGAGGGTATTGTATTGAGGCTATGGAATATATGTGTATTCCTCAAAGCGAGAAATAGAGAGGTGAGACTGTGAGAGAAAACAGAGGATATTACAATGGATCTGATGTAGGTTGTGTCTCTTCATTTTGCTAGATAATAGAAAGGAAGGACTGGCTATTTTAGGTGGACGTAGCCCAAACTAGGTGAACCACGTATATCTGTGTCTCTCTGGTTTTATGTGTTTGTATTTTTTCGTATATTATATGTCTTGCATTTCTATGTCATATATAATATTTTTTCTAACAATTGGTATCAGAGCCGAAGGTCTATTTGGCTGATAAACTCGCAAGAAAGAAGGGTTTCTCATTCGAGTGGGAGCGATGGCGGAAGTTGGTAAGTTTAGGGCAGAGAAATTTAATGGCCAAAACTTCCTGCTGTATCAGAAGGATCTGTACCTACCATTGAGTAGAGAAACAAAGAAGTTGACGGCTATGACAGATGAAGAATGGAACATTCTCATTAGAAAGGCACTTGAAACAGTATGATTGTGCCTCGCAGCATCGGTTGCCTTCAACATTTCGAAGGAAACAATGACATAGGGTTTGATTCAGGCGTTGGCGAAACTATACGAAAAACCCTCGGCCTCAAACAAGGTATTTCTTATGAAACAATTATTTAATATGAAGATGTTGGAAGGTGGATCTGTTGCAGACCATTTAAATTATTTTAATACAGCTACAAACCAGTTAAATTTTGTAGGGGTAAACTTTGATGATGAAGTTAGAGCTTTGTTATTCTTGTGCTCATTGCCAGAAAGTTGGAATGGTTTAGTAATGGCCATTAGTAACTCTATTTCTGGATCTAGTACTTTAAATTTCGATGATGTTGTCAGTGCTACCCTTAGTGAGGAAATGCGACGAAAAAGCTCCGGTGAGACATTGGGTAATGCTTTGAGTGCGGAGTCTAGGGGAAGAAGAATGGAAAGAGGAAAGAGCTCAGGATATCGCAGTAAATCAAGGAAAGGCAGATCCAAGTCCAGATTGGGGATAGTGTGCTGGAAATGTGGAAATAAAGGAAACCTAAAAAAAGACTGTAGATCTAGGAAGGGAAAAGAAGGAGATGCACAACAAGAAAACAACCATGAAGCAAATGTGACAGGTGAGGCGTTACAAGATGCTTTTCTTCTTTCTTTCGAAAATATCACTGATTCATGGGTGGTAGATTCAGGGGCCTCATTCCATGCCACACCTGATAAGAAATAATTTCATGACTATGTTCAAGGAGATTTTGGACAAGTCCGTTTGGGTGATGATAAACCCTATAAAATTGTTGGAATGGGTAAGGTTCTTGTAAAACAGTAGAATGGAAACCAATGGCTACTAAAGGAGCTATGGCATGTTCCAGATATGAAGAAAAATCTAATTTCAATAGGGTAGTTAAGTGGTGAAGGTTTTGTGACAACTTTCACAGATAAAGCTTGGAAGGTCACCAAAGGAGCCCTGGTAATAGAAAAAGGTGAAAAGGTTGGTACATTGTATTTATGCAATGATATTTCTAACTCTGTTAATGC
>APFE030643659.1:145571-159798 GCA_000404065.3 Pinus taeda
TTATCTGAAAAAGAAAAATGATGGCAGCTATATTATATTGTTATTGTATGTAGATGACATGCTTGTTGTAAGGTCTAACATGCAGGAAATAAATGTGCTCAAAAGAAAATTGGCAAATTCATTTACAATGAAGGATTTGGGAGCTGCAAAACAAATCCTTGTTATGAGAATAATTAGAGACAGGAAAAATCGCAAATTAACATTGTCTTAGAATGAGTACATACAAAAGGTGTTGAAAAGATTTAATATGCACAATGCCAAACCAGTTAGTAAACTTTTTGCTAGCCATTTCAAACTTAGCAAGGAGATGTGCCCAAAGACCCAAGAAGGCATGGATTATATGTCTAAAGTTCCATATGCATCAGAAGTTGGAAGCTTAATGTATGCAATGGTCTGCACAAGGCCTGATATTGCACATGCAGTGGGAGTTGTAAGCAGGTACATGAACAATCCAAGAAAAGAACATTGGATGGTAGTGAAATGGATTCTTAGATATTTGAGAGGTACCACAAAACAAGCATTATGCTTTGGTGGTTCAAACATTTCTCTACATGGATATGTTTATGCAGATATGGCAGGTGAAAGAGATAACAGGAGGAGCACTACAGAATATGTATTTACTATAGGTGGAACAACTATCAGTTGGGTTTCAAAAATCCAAAGTGTTGTTGCACTTTCAACAACAGAAACAGAGTATGTTGCTGCTACAGAGGCTAGTAAAGAAATGATTTGGTTACAAAGGTTTATGGATGAATTTGGTAAGCATGATATGGGCACGTTATACAGTGATAGCCAAAGTGTCATTCATCTTGCAAAGAACTCAAAATTTCATTCTAGGACTAAACACATATAGCTCAAGTACCATTTCATATGATCAGCATTGGAAGATGGAGAGTTGAAGCTGGAAAAGATACACACTAGCAAGAATACTACAAATATGCTAACAAAAGTTGTAACCATGGAGAAACTGAGAATATGGTAAGTTTCAATTGGTCTTCAAGGATGACGATGAAGATGAGAAACAACCAGGTCCAAAGAGGAGTCATTGTCCAGCAAATGAAGCAGTGGTGGAATTGCTATAATCATTCTCCAAGTGGGAGATTGTTGGGTGTAGAGCATGATTATCATCCTAATTTAGAGGTCTTTGTTTCAGCCGAATGTATACCCCAAGAATATTGTACACCCCTCCATGCGGGGGGTGTAGGGGGGACTTGTCACCCCCACAAGGGTTGGGGGGTGCCATCCCCCTTGGTTGGGGGGTTTGGGGGCCAGTGGTCCCTCGGCGGGGGTTTTGGGGGCAGTGCCCCTGAAGCTAAAAACAAATGTGAAATTGCCTTGTAAAAGTATAGTTATTTCTAGTCAATCTGGGTCGTTCATTAGGAAAATGATATGGCAGTAGAATTTATGTTTAGTTTAGGGTTTTTTTCCCTAGAAGGAAACCCCTCTCTTTGTATGAGGGTATTGTATTGAGGTTGTGGAATATATGTGTATTCCTCAGAGCGAGAAACAGAGAGGTGAGACTGTGAGAGAAAATAGAGGATATTGTAGTGGATTTTTTGTAGGTTGTGTCTCTTCATTTTCCTGGATAATAGAAAGGAAAGACTGGCTGTTCGGGGTGGACGTAGCCCAAACTGGGTGAACCACATATATCTGTGTCTCTCTAGTTTTATGTGTTTGTGTTTTTCCACATATTATATGTCTTGCATTTCTCTGTCATATATAATATTTTTTCTGACATGCAAACCTTGGTCAACATGATTTCAAGCACTTTGTTGAACGCCTCCACTGTCTCATTAGCCTATGGGTGATAAGGTGTGCTCTTCTGGTGATATACCTAAAATTCTTCTATTAGTGCACTGATCGTCTCATTCAAGAACTGGGTACCATGATCACTCATCAAGATCCTTGGACATCCAAATCGTGTCAGTACATGCTCAAATAGGAACTTTGCGGCCATCACGCCCATGGAGTCATTCACTGGCTACACTTCTGCGCAATGAGTCAATTACTCCATTGCAATGATAATGTGCCTCACCGTTATCTTCCCTTGTGCTAAATGGGTGCTACAAAATCTATTGCCCACTTCTCAACAGGTTGCAACGTCATTTGTGGATTCAAAGGAATTTCATCCCTTCACGATGGCCTTCCTGTTCTATGACATACATCACATGCCTTGCAATATGCTTTTGAATATTGATGAAGGGTTGGCCACCACAACACCTGGCATGTAGAATCTTCTACGCGGTTGCTCTCCCTACATAATTTCCTCCTTCTGCACCTCCATGAGCATCTGCGAGGATGATGCTTCATTCAAACTCTAGTACATACCATCTCAATATCTCATCAGTCCCCATCTTGTATAGATTCCCAGCAATGACAGAGAAATCTACCAAGTGCACCATTAATTCCTTATTTTTCCAGATAGAGTATCCTTCTGGTGCAGTTATTTTTGTTAGGAAGTGTATTATATCCTCGAAATTCCCATCCTTGACACACACTGCAAGGTACCTCCCCTATTCCGATGCACGACAAATGGTCTGGTCCCATGTTCAGTTGTCCAGGTTTCACAACAACTTCAAAATCGTACTCTTCGAACAATAAGAGCTATTTGCAGATTCACCCCCCCAACACAGGCTTATTGATCAGGTACTTCAGCGTGGAGTGATCCGTATACATCTTAAAGTGGCCTCCTAGCAAGTAGTGTCAGTACTTCTGGGGCGCATACACCATAGCTAGCCCCTTGTGTTTAGCGGTAGAATAGTTCTTCTCTGCTTTAGATATTCTGTGGCTTGTGAACAAGATAGGGTGGTCTAAGCCTTCTCTACCATCCTGTGTTAGTACTGCCCCCAGCCCTATACATGACGTGTCGACATGTACATGAAACTCTTTCTTCCAGTTCGCGAAGACTAGAATTGGCGTGGTAACCATCTTCTCTTTCTATATATCCAAGCTTTTCTTATAGTCATCGTTCCAGTAGAACGTGACATATTTCTTCAAAATATTTTCCATCAGCACGGTGATCCGAGCATAGATTTTGATAAATATCTTGTAATATCCCATCTGTCCCAGAGTAGCACGCAAATTTTTCACACTCCTTGGTTCTTCCAAGTTCAGTATCACCATGATCTTCATGGGGTTTACCATCAATGCTTGTCTACAAACCACATGCACCAATAAGGTCCCAAAAGGAACGCAAAATATACACTTCTTGAGATTGAGCGCGATCTGGTACCTTTGACAAGTATCCAACATCAATCACAAGCTTGCTACATGGTGCTTAACCAGCCCAAATACAGTCCAGTGATTAAAATATACCTCCAGGAACTTATAAATAAATTCCTTGAATGTAGCAGCAACCACGCGTGAGAAGATTCCAGGCACATTATTCAATCCAAATGACATTATGGTATATTGAAATCAACCCCACTCAGTTGTGAAGTTTGTCTTGCTCCAATCCTCTGGTGCGATTTTGATTTGGAGGTACCTAGAAGAACCCATAAGGTAAAGGAATATTTTTCCTAGCCATCTACATTATCCAACACTTCATCCGTGAATGGAGTCGGGAAAGGAGCAAGAGATCAACAAAGACCGTAAGTCTTGGTTGGAGCAGGTCAATCTACACTTGGAAAAATGGTTGGATAAAGCTAACAGGGAGAAAGACATACTGAGGCACATGACTCTTCACTACGAGGCCCGAAACATGAGCTCCAAAGCAAGAATCAGGAGCCTAAAGGCAAAATTGAGCAAAGCAACAAAGGAGGCAAAGGAGGCAAAGGAGGCAAAGGAGAAAGATCAGCTTTGAATCTTGGTTGAGGCTTCCTTGGCACAGCATAGCACTTCGTAGGGAAACTACAGCCCAAATTTCAAAAAATTTGGGCAAATTTTGGACACAAGCAAATTTTTGGACACAAAACAGAAAATTCCTCCCTGTGCGCTGCGCCACTGGCACGACACTAAAATTCTAGAGATCCAAATGAGGAATGGCTTGAATATTTGGATTCAGCATCAAAAAATATGACTACTGGTGTCCGGGCAAGAAAGTTTGACAAGAGTTGGGCTTCCTAAAGGTCAAAAAACACCCAAAAATGGCCTCTCTGCCACTTTTTTGACACACATAAAGTAGTCTTGGGAGAATGAAGATTTGGAGGGGCAAATGAGCACCAAATTCAAAAATTCCAGTGGGGTTAAAAATTAGACAGGATAGGCTTTCCAAGAAGTCCACTTGGGCACATTTTAGACACCTGAAAGTGCCCCAAAACAGGCCCCAAAGTAGCACGATGCACAGAGAAAATGGCGCGGGGCACAGAGGAAAAAATTGCCAATTTTCTTCTGTTTTGCGAAATTTTGGTTCGCGACTTCTCCCAGTGGGCCCGGTCATCTGCACTTCAGTTTTTTGGTACCAAAAGCAGCATTTAAAGATTTTTCTCTCCAGATGGGCATATATCCAAGTGGCAAAGGAATGCAAAGGGTCACCCCAGCCAAATGTCATGCTGGAGAGCGCTGCACCTGTAGCTGATGGTTGGCTCTCCATCTCCATTTTGAAATGATTTGAGTAACTTCCCAACCCCTAGGCATTCTATCTCTTCCTCACACATTCTATATATTGTATGCAATTTATTTGCAAAGGGTTGGTTGGCTTGTAACTTCTGGGAGACTGTGGGAAAGAAACTTTGTTTCTGCATTGTATATTTTTACAGAGAATTAATGAAAGGCATCGGCTCTGTTTCATGAGATTCCTGTGGTTGTGAGTGTAGCAAGTGTTTCTCTTATGTTTCATATGTATCTCGTTATGTTTCATATTTCATTTCGCACTCATTTCTGGTGAAATGTTTCGAGTGAGATCAGGTAGAATTCAATTCTATTGCTCTACTTGTGGGAAAATTTCATGTGCAGTGTTTCATTATTCTGTTGAAAAGGATTCATGTTGTCCATGCCCTTTTCACCTTCTTAATCAATCTCTCCATTTCTTTGTTATGTTCCATTGTTTCATTTTGTATTCATTTCGGTGAGATTTTTCGAGTGAGATCAGGTAGAATTCAATTTTATTGCTTTCCCTGTGGGAAAATTTCATGTACAGTGTTCGTTCTTCTGTTGAAAAGGATTCATGTCGCCCATGCCCTTTTCACCTTCTTAATCAATCTTTCCATTCCGCCATAATTTAAAATTAAATTGCTATGCTTTCAGCCTACCTTGCCTCACAAAATAATTTGTGCCTTCATGTTAAGTTCTCTGTTCATTGAAGTCCAGTGATCCGATAACATCCCAGAAGCGCAGTCATTCACGAAATCACTCATTATTTTCATTTCCACTTATTACCCTAAGATAAATAGTTCGTTTGAAAGTCATCTCATTCCTTTTCGTTCATCTATTCACTGAGTGTGACCGGGAGAGAGCCCTCTCCTGTTCTGGTAGGGCTAGCTACCAGACTGAGCGTGGTTTGTGGTTACCTTGAATTTTGCCTTCCTTCAGCTTGAGGCGGATTTAGGTGCTAACAGGTTCATTGAGTGAAACCCTCGTGATTTTTGGGGTGCCTCTTGGTGCCTCTAGGGAAAACGATATCTAGTTCCCTTTCTGCCTCCTCTTGCTTCTTTTCTATTTACATAGTGTTACACAGTAATTTATCACCGCTTTCATTCCCGGTCTTCCTACTGTGTCATGTGACCAAGTCCAACATGTCCATGATAGACAAATGCTCTCCTATGCTACCAATTGACCCACTTTTCCAAATTGTACTGCCTCATTGCGACTTTTGGCTAAATAAACACGCTGATAGGCACTGATGAATTGTCCATGCACGTTGCCAGCGTGGAAGTACACCTGATTCCTGTGATGTCCCGATTTTAAGCATCAGCGTGGGGCTATGTGGACTCTTCAGTGATGATCTGACTATCTGCACTGTTCACTTGCGATGTCAGTGCTGAATCTCAGTTATGTGCCTGCGATGATCTAGATTGGGCAAATTGTTCCAACAGTCGGCCTTCCAGATGACTCCAGACCTGGTTGTTGGCCTTATTTATGTCGCCCTTCCTTCCCTGGTGTGGTTGTTCCATCAATTGTGATACCTTCCTTGATGATAAGCTCTCCCTTCCCCCCATTCATGGAGACTCCTTCTCCTATTTAAACTCTCACCATTGATGTGCATTGCTAGTTTTTGATAGTTGGCTAGTTGAGCAGTGCTGTTAGTGCTTATGAGTTTCCTAGATAGCTAGTGTGAGAGTGATAAGTGTGGGATTGTTGATAGCTAGTGGAAGGTTGTGAAGTTCCCTTGATCTTGTGTATAACTTATGAGTGAGAGAGCTCTTGTATGTTGGGAGATCCATCTTCAAAGAGTGAATGCTTGAAGAACATGCTGGTTGGACTCTTTCTGAGAAGGCTTGTGACGTCAAGACTTTCGTTGTAAGCTAACTCTTATTTCATTATTAATGCAATCAATGATGTTTTCCTATGTCTTGTATGTAATGTACTTTATAGCTCATGACTTCTTGACTTTGTGAGTAAATAGTTTATTGTTGTATTTGGTTACGTGCTTTGTTGTATTTCCTTTGCTTTGTTTCAGGTTGATCACTCGTTGAGGAGAAGGAAGTGGAAGCTGGAGCAACGCAATGGAACTCCATCGACCACCGGTTGAGGTAGGCCTCCAACTTGAACTATTTAAGGAAAGCTATTGTTGATCTGTCCTTGTTTGTGACTAGACCCACTCTAGGGCTAGAGGGGTTGCCTCTGTCCGCAGAGGGAACACTTTCTTGCATCACAAAATGGCGACTCCGCTGGGGAGGAGCTTTAGCCTTTGTTTTTCTTATTTTCTCTTGCCTTGGTTTTTTGTTTGGTCTCTTTTGAAGTTTTTGGGATTGGTTATCGATCCTTTGAGTTTCCCGGGTTAATCTAGGAATACCCCTATTTGATTGAAATATTGATTGTCTTTCATTTGGGAGTTTTGATTCGCCTGTCACTGTTTTTGAGCTTCATCGCGAATTTAATTATAATAGTCTTGTTGTCATCACGCTCGACCATTTGTAATATTCTGTTCATCGCGTAATTACACCTAACAGTCGTGACGGTTCTGGAAATCGGACCACCGCGGGAAAGTCATGTATTACCACGTTGACATCGCTTTGTTGCTGAATCGGTTGCTTCATCAGCGCTCTGTTGCCTGTGTATTACCCGCGCTGATTGTTGTAGAATTGATTTTGTTTAATTTTACCTCCTAAATCCATTAGTCTTGCTAGCCCCTTGCTTTTTTCACTTGCTCGATGACTTGTTTTTCATTGTTTATAGATCGAGGCACTCCCTTGTGAGCTTTGTTGAATGAATCTTGTTTTTTCGCTTATGTGACCTAGATCACTGTTTCAAGTTCCTTGAATCTGTCCCAAGGTTCATTTGTGGCTTTCTGTTGCTTTGATTGAGCCTTCCCTTTAGCCTGTTTTTTGGTTGATTGTTTAGTGAATGTTATTGAACAAATTTTGGCATTGGTTCAATTTCTTTTCGCTACCAAGCTTAGATTACAATTGTTTGGATCAACCGGGCTTTTCCACACTTTCTTGTTGCTTGTTTGTTTCTTCTATACTTAAAGGCATCAAAATCAAAAAGTTTGCATTCATTTAGTACGAAAGTGAAAGTAAATTTGCATTTCGAGTTTTCATATTGGAAAGCAAATGATAAAATCTCTCATTAGTAGTATCCGTGCACTTTAGGAATTGGTGTCTATATGCATTGAATGACTACCATTATTGTCTTGGTTTTCTTGGTTTGGAAATGATCTCTCTACCCTCTCGTAAGTAGGTGTTCATTGAGGAAAAAGGATTTTTCGTGCATTCTAGCTGCATCCTAGGATTTATTATATACATACGGTAAGGCCTGAAAACTGAAACATAATCCAAGATCAACTCTAAAATGAACTGAATGAATCTAACAACGCATTGGAACATAACACACACTATTTAGAGGTCTAGGCTAGAGGCGTGCTCCGACATCGTTAAACCTAGTCACTTTTGTTTTCACTCAAGGTTGGGTGGTTCCTCCTTCTGTGACTCAGTAGTGGTATAGTACGGACTTGTTCTCCCACGTATCGTCGAGTATATGGGGAGACCCCACTAGGTTATCATCCTTTATCCATAGGAAGCTGTGTCTTCCGCCTTACAAGCCATAATGCACTGAACACAACATTCGGGAAGATTGACTGCCGTACGGAAAGTCCTTGGTTCCCATACGATTGCCAAGGTGTATATGCAGTTTTATGGGTTGTCTGGTAATCCTTTTGCCTAGTTCTCCAGAGTAGTCACTTTTTCTCCTTTTCGGACTCCCTAAAGGAAAAGGTTCGTCTGAGCACTTGTCACTTCAGGCTCATTAAACATTCGAGGACAACTAGAGTCATCTTTTTGTCCTTTTCTCGACTCTTTAAAGATGAAAAGGTCAAGTTGTGTTCTTGTGTCTTAAAATTTATTTGGCCACGTTCACATTTACCCTGTTAGATCTTGTTTGCGTTAGCTTGGGTAGGGTCCTTTCTCGTTAGTTTTCCTAGGATTTTTGAATCAAATCATCCTGGTAGAATCATCAATCCCATCTCCCATTCCAAGTGACCGAGGGTCTCCTTCTTCTATTTCTCTTGAGACACTGGTTGGTAGTGGTACTCTCCCTGTTATTCTGAGTATCCAACCGTTGAACTCTCGCGCTCTAGAATATGACTTTTACGATATCCATTGGAACCCCGTTTGGGAGCCTTCCAAAGAGGATATTCCTATTACTCCTCCTTGTGTTTCAGTCCCAATGTCTTCCTCTGACATGGAAGACACATCCCCCATCGCAAGTGAAGCATCCGTCGTAATGAGCGGTGAAATTCCTATCTCAGCGGAGATTCCACCCTTTAGTGTCACCCCTCTCGGTGTCACATTGCCCTTATGCTATAGGGCTTTGAGGGATGTTATTGGTTCTAGGACCTCCTTTACAGGTTCTATGTGGCATCACAACATCACTCCGACTTCGGGGTCTTTTATTCCTCAAATTCACAATACATCTGTCACTTTAGTCCCGACTATTCCAACTATCTATGTAGCTTCTTCAGCACCTGTTGTTGGTGCCATCACTGCATCCTCGATTGTGACCATTGTTGCTGGACCGTCCCCCAGTTCGGCAAATAGTGGCCCTTCGGCACCTACATCCAGAGTTGTCGATCCTACGCTTAGTGCTCCACCTTCTTCTGGTTCCATTCCAGCAGGGGGGGCATACGATCAGTATTTGCAAGCTGTCTAGAATCTGAGCTCGCAAGGTCCGCTCCATTACTATGATCCCATAGGGCATCATCTTTATCTTGCCAGTCCCTTACCATCTCAACCTGCGGTTGAGGTCTCGGTCCCATTAGCTATTGCTTGGGGTACCTCTGGTTACGGTGGTGGCCAAGTACCCCCTACAAATCTTCAAGGACCACCTTATCAAGGTCAGCCGTCTTACACGCAACCTTCCTATGGACAACAATATTATGGACAATCTTATCTAGGGCAGCCTGGAGGCCGACAACGAAAACCCTTTCAGCGACAACCTTTGGCCTATGGTGGTTCATCTTTTACTTATCTCGGGCAACCCTCTGGAAATCCAGGACAACCTTATATGCAACAAGGATAACCTGGGGTCCAGCAGGGATACCCTTCTGGGTAGGGTGGTCAACCTTACATACAACAAGGCCAACCCACTGTCTAGTCTGGTCAACCATCTAGGCAAGTTGGTCAACCTCAAATCCAATCAGGTCAACCAATTGTCCAGTATGCTCAGCCATCCGGTCCATCAGGACAACCCTCAGTTGTGCAAGGACAACCCACTACCCAACAGGCTCAACCTTTTGGGCAAATGGGCCAAACTCAATCTCAACTAGGTCAACCTTCTGGCCAGGTGGCTCAGCCCCAACCCTCTCAAGGACATCTCTCTAGGCCTGCTCAACCGGGCATGCAAATGGTTGTTGCTTCTCAAGCTCTACCCGGTTTTCAGCCCCAGTCTAGGCTCTAGACCCAAGCTAGTCCTCAAATATAGGTTGGATCGCAGTCTCAACCTCCTTATCAAATGCAGCCTAGCCCCCAGGCTCAGTATGGGGCTCAGCAACCTTATGGTTTCCAGCAATCCCAGGGGCAAGCTCAATTTTCCCCGTATCAAAATTATTAACAAATGCAGGTGAGTCCTTATCAGAATTACCAGCAACCGTATGTTGCTCCTGCAGGTCAAGTTGGTAACCAATGGAATGCTGGGGGCAGATCCAGGGTTAGCCATCCAGTTATAGCTATAACCCCTATGAACAAAATCCCTATGGACAAAAACCTTATGGTCCAAGTCCGTCTGGACAAAATCAATGGGGGCAACCAACGAATGGATGGAATCCTGGTGCTACCTCTTACCCGCGGCCACAAATGTCCTTTAATCCTCAGTTAACCTTCTTACCAACGTTGAAGCTACCGGATGTGTCCAAATTGACCAATGATCCTATTCTTCATAATCCGTATTGGCCACCATTTCCAACTAAGATTCCCGGTCATTGTCCCAAATTCGATGGAAAAGCTGGAGAAGACCCCCAAGCCCACGTTATGACTTATCATCTATGGTGTTCATCAAATTCGTGGCTTGACGATTCAATCCGGCTCTGCCTTTTTCAAAGGACCCTCACTAGCTCTGCTGCTAAGTGGTATATCGAGCTAGCTCGCGGATCTTTTCAAGATTTTAACTCGTTGGCAATGGCATTTTTAACTCATTTTCAGTTGCCAATTCGGTATGAGACGGGCACACATCTCCTCACATCCCTTAAATAGGATACGGCCATGCACATCTCCGATCACATCCATGAGTGGAGGTGGCGTTGTCATTTGATTAAGTTTTAGATTCCTGATTAGCTCCTGACCGATTGGTTTACGACCTCATTTTTCCCTCCAATCGCACGGGACATTGCTATGGGGGCATGTGTAACTGAAGATCAGGCTATTGTGCGTGCTCAGTATCTATTGGCTGTGGGTTTCATCCTTTCGGCATTTTACAGGATCTACCTATAGGGGTTGAAGGTAAAACCGTTAATCTAGATGTGGAGGTGGTTGATGCCCTCTAGATTACAACCTTCTCTTGGGTCGTAGTTGGTCTTACGCTATGATAGTTGTTGTCTCATCGGTCTTTCGGCTTATAAAGTTCCCTCATAATGGAAAGATCGTAACTATAGACCAGTTGTCATACTTTTCATCCGACCCAGCCTCTGCTGAGAGTATTCAGCATGTTGGTCAAAGCGACGATCCCTTATAGGGATGTTGGTGTAGGGTTAGTTAAAGATTCCGGTTTACTGGGCACTTTTCCTTTCCCTCCTATTAACGCATCGTCTTCTACTGCAACCATTCATATGATTTCATCAGGAACCATTGTTAATGATGATCCTTGGATCATACCTTCTGAATCTGAGATAGACTCATTTGGTACTCTTATACCTTTGAGTCCGTATGAACTTGCATATCAGACCGTGCAGTCATTTTCCGACCCAACATCAACCCAAATAGACTTAATGAACTTGGTCCATGAGGAGTCACTTTCGACATAAAACTCGGAATTACTAACGTTTTACGAACTTGTTCAATCAGATGAGAAAATTCATGAAATCCTATGCGTCGATGAGTTACCATGGGAAGCTCTTCATCACAGATCTTCGGTTTTACCCGAGAGCGATCGTTTTGAAAATGATTTTTCATCAATCTTTACAACTGAATATGTTAGGGATGCTCAGAATCCATTGAAACATCATGATTCCGAGTTAAACTTGGGAAATATTTTTCGAACTATTCCCCTTGACATTTCAGTTAAGCCTGGAATTGTTGAAAACATTCATATAGGTGCCTCTTGTACGAAAGATGAAATTCAAACATATAAGGCCCTATTTCAAGAATTCCACGATGTGTTTGCTTGGTCCTATGAGGAAATGCCAGGAATTGACCTAGAAATTTTAGTTCATGAAATTAAAACCTACCCAGACGCTAAACCCGTTCGGCAACGTTTGCGTCAGATTCACCCACAAAAAGTTGCTGCAATTAAAGCAGAAGTTGAAAAATTATTGAAAGCAGGTTTCATTTATCCGATCTCGTTAACGAATTGGGTATCGAATATTGTTCCTGTTAACAAAAAGCAAGGGACAATAAGAATATGTATCGACTATAGGGACATTAATCGAGCATGTCCAAAGGACAATTACCCTACTCCCTATATTGATCAAATTATTGATGATTGTGCCGGTAGTGAAATTTTCTCCTTTATGGATGGCTTTTCCGGATACAATCAAATCAATATTTTGTCTGTTGATCAACCAAAAACGGCATTCATTTGTCCATGGGGGACATTTTATTATTACAAATTACCTTTTGGGCTTAAGAATGCCGGTGCAACTTTTCAACGGGCCATGTCTTATGCTTTTCATGATATTAAGCACATTGTGCAACCCTATCACGATGACTTGCCTACTCATTCATTACATTGAGCTGATCACCTCGTCCATTTACAAGCAATCTTTATGAGGTGTAGGCATTATCGAATTCGGTTCAACCCACACAATTATGTCTTCTTTATAGAAACGGGTCGATTGCTGGGACTTGTAGTTTCGAAAGCCGACATTTGCGTTGATCCTTCGAAGGTCGAAGCTATCATCAAATTGCCTCCTCCTTCGAGTCTTCGCCAACTCCAAAGTTTGCAAGGGAAAGAAAACTTTTTACGTCGATTTATCCCTAACTACGGCGAGATCACAAAGGGTTTTACCCGGTTGTTGAAACAGAATACTTCATTCTTTTGGGACGAGATAGCTGAGAAATATTTTGATGCACTAAAACACGCGTTGACCCATGCACCGCTGTTGCATCCTCCCAACTACAACTAGGACTACTTCTTGTATCTCGCCGCTTCCTATTCCACCATTGGAATGGTGTTAGTTCAGGAAGATGAATTTGGTATGGAACATGTGATATATTACCTTAGTCGCACGTTAAATCCAACTGAGCTAAAATACTCACATGTGGAGAAATTGGCATTGGCAGCTGTTCAAGCTGTCCAACGATTTCGTCATTACATTTTATTACGAAAAACTAAGGTCATTTCTGATTGCAACCTTATGATCTATATTTTGACCAAGCAGTTGCTGGGGGGCAAGTACTCCAAATGGATTGTCATCTTGCAAGAGTTTGACTTAGAATTTGAAAAGTCCAAGTCAAAGAAATCATTAGTTTTCGCGGAATTTATGTGTGACTTCCCGCGTGTTGATACAGAAACTGTGGCGGAGGAACCCATTGCGGACGAATCCTTGTTTCTAATCAACACTTTAGATCCATGGTATGGAGATATCATCACTTATCTCCAGACCCAAACCTTTTGGCCAGATCTTTCCCGATCCGACCGTCGGAAAATCCGATTCCAATCCCAACAATTCAAAATTATTGGAGATACTCTTTATCGTCTTGGGGCGGATTCTACTTTCCGACGTTGTTTGACTCATGAGGAAGATGAAAGGGTCTTAAATGACTGTAACTCTGGAGCGTGTGGCGGTCATATGTCTGGGTATGCCACTGCCCAAAAGATATTGCGCGCTGGCTATTTCTGGCCGTCTTTGTTTAAAGATTGTATTACTGTGGTCTGAAAATGCCATAATTATCAAATTGTTGATCGAAAGATGCGTGCTCCACCTGCTCCTCTTCAACCTATAATCGTCGTTGGTCCTTTTTCCAAATGGGGTATCGATTTTATTACATGTAACCCTGACTTGGCCGGGGGGCATGCGTATATTATCGTTGCGGTAGATTATTTTACTAAGTGGGTCGAGGCGATGCCTACATTTGAGGCAGATGGCAAAATAGCTGCAATTTTCGTATTCAATCATATAATTGCTAGGTTTGGTGTTCCAAAAGCGATTATCACTGACCATGGGCATCATTTTCGAAATGTTATGATGACAGAACTTACAGACCAGCTTGGCTTGCGCCATGACAGAGCAACTCCTTATTATCCACAAGCTAATGGTCTGGTTGAAGCTATCAACAAAGTCTTAGTCATCATGATCCGACGGATCATTGGGATTCATCGGTCGAACTGGCACAACATGTTATTTTTAGAGTTGTGGGCATATCGAACCTCAATCAAAACATCAACAGGGTTCACTCCTTTCCAACTAGTTTATGGTTTGGAAGCCGTGCTACCTATTGAATGCGAAATCCCGTCATTGCGAATGGCCATCGAATTACTT